>CM074508.1:21159093-21227882 GCA_037389245.1 Oryzias sinensis
AACTGAAGATTTCAGAGTGGCCTTTTCTTGTGGCCAGTCTAAGGCACACCTGTGCAATAATCATGCTGTCTAATCAGCATCTTGATATGGTACACCTGTGAGGTGGGATGGATTGTCTTGGTAAAGGAGAAGTGCTCACTATCACAGATTTGTGAACAATATTTCAGAGAACTGGTTATTTTGTGTATGTGGAAAATGTTTCACATCTTTGAGTTCATACCATAAAAAATGGGAGCAATAACAAAAGTGTTGTGTTTATATTTTTGGTCAGTGTATTTGAATGAATTCTTTTGTTCAGTTGTGCTCTTTTCAGGTACCTGAAAAATAGAAAAGTAATCTTTAGAAGAAAATAACTAGAAAGTTGTAAAACCAATCTTACAATAAAAGATCAAAAAGGTAAAAATTAGCTTTAAAGTTACTTCAAATTGAATTTTTTGCAGCCCGATAACTATTATTTCTTGTTAGTTCTAAGCAAATGGTTTGTATTTTTTATGTTTTTTATAAACCTAATTGTAGTTTATGTTGATTACAGTGAGAAAAAAACTAGACCTATACGTGGAAATTACACATTTTAGATTAAAATGAAAATACGATCTTAGTATAAGTTAGTCCATCTTAATTAGAAAACTGTCTTAATGATTAGAAGTTTTTTTTAAATTCTTGGTCAGACCATTTTTCTAAGCATTAACAGGTTTTGTGGCGCTGGTTCCATTGATGCCTTCAAATCACATGTGAGTTTATACGGTCTCTGTTGTGTATCCGTGCAGAGACGCACCTCAAGCCAACGACGTTGGAGCCAAGACTCCCCGATCCAGAACTTCCTCACGTTTCTCCAGACTGGGCCGCAGTCGCGCCCAGGAGGCCAGACCGGAGCCGCAGAGCGGAGACCTCTGAGGCGGCGGTGGGCGGTCCCGACGCTCAGCGCCCGGATACACGCTACACCAAAGGAACGGGCCTCCGCGTGAAGCCAAAGCGCTCCCAGTACGGATCTCAGCCTTTTCCTTCTCGGTGGACGACGGTCTCAGTGCCTGCAGTGTTTTGTAGCTGCTTTCCCGCCTTTAGCCTGGAGGGAAGAGCGCTGCCGCCATGAGGCGAAGACGGACTAAAGTCCAGAGAACTGAAAACAACGTTTTCCAGAGTTGGTGCCACTTTTTTCCCGGGAAAACAATCGTCAGAAAAGCCAAGCATTCCCTTGTCCGACTGCTTACGGAGGTTGGCGTTCATCAAACTCCACTGGGTCCCTAGAAATTAGTTTGAATGAAAAAATTGTCACTAAATTACCTCCTTTTGAATGTAATTAAGGTAAAAAATGAATGCAATATTTATTCAAAAGCAGTTTAAGGCCTTCGTTGTCCAGGGAATGTGTTCGTCACGCTGTGCATTTCATGGACTTTATAGGCGCTTTTACAGCAGAGCGCCTAAACGCTTCAAATGTCTATATCTTATTTTGAAATTGCTGTTTCACTCCGGATTCTGATTTCTCTGCAGAACATGTCAGACCTTCTGGAGCACCAACAAAACTTTTTTTTTTTCATAATGACGGAGGTCACAAAGGGCCAGAAAGATCAACAAATATCACTCCTTTTCATTTCGCTGAGATTCTCTTCTTGGAGGAATTTGGTGGGTCAGCTGCTGGACCTGTGGAGTAAAAAGGTTGAAATCAGCAGATCTGAGGGTTTAGCTGTAGTCTCAATGCACATAAATGTCTGAATAAAAATGTGTGCAAACTCAAAGGGCTCCTGAGAATGGAGCGAGAGGCTGAAACTCCAGTAATTTATGGGTTTTTCAGGGGTTTGTGGGGATTTGGAAACGTGTGTTGAAGATCTAAACGTCCATAGTTGATGGGATAAATTCAGTTTTCCTTTAACAAAGACTTGAAATGAGGATGAGATGCAGAGAAGGTTTTTCTCTCCCAAAACATTTGACAGAACCACATAAACATAAATCATCTCTTCAGCATTTCACAGCTCCAACCTTGACGAGCTGCTGTTTTCATCCTGTGTTTGATATGAAATGAAGCTTTCACTGGATCCTTTTTACTACCACAGCAAATCATTGGGATTGGTGGCATATTTCATGGAATATTTCTTGTTAAAGTACCTTATATGCATTACTGACTTATCTGTACAGCTGGAACATGAAAAGTCACATATTCATGAGAAATAAAAACATTTTTCCTACAACTCCTTTTTTTTGCCATTGCAAAACTTCAGATTAATGAGTTTCTGCCTTTGACTGTATCTGACAACTGGAAGTTGCCATTTTTTCACGATATGAAGACTGAGTCAATTTTTCTATGGCAACAAGCCAGCCAGGAGTGAGCTTGTTGGAAGACCACAACTCTACCACTTGAAATCTGTCAAAGGTTAAAGAGTGTTGGACCTACTTTTATTGAGGCTTCTGATTGGTCAGTTTTTTTTTTTAACGGATTTTGGCTTCTTGGAGCCAGCAGCAACTTCCTTTCTGTCAGAGGGGGAGGAGTCACTCAGTCCAGTTCCCATTTACAGTCAATGTTTGGAATATCTGTCCAAAGTTTATCATTAATAAATGTGTATTTTAAACTACCTGGGTTGAATTGAAGTTAAAGTCTACAGTTTTGTAGGTGAACTTCTGGACAGAAGCAAATTTATTTTGATGAGGAGAGATCTCGAAAGTGTGAACGGGAAGTTGTGCATGAAATAATAATAATAATAATAGATTTAATTTATAATGCACTTTTCATTAATTGAAACCTCATAGTGCTACAAGATATGAATGAAAAATTCAATTTATAAAAAAGAAAAGTGCAGATTTTACTACGAAACTAGCTTAAAACTATAAAAACTATAAAAGTAGCACTTAACAAGCAAAAAAATAAAACTATCAGCAGTCATAAGCTTTTTAAATAGAAATGTCTTTAAAAGAGTCCAGGGTCTGTGATGTTCTGAGATGAACAGGAAGGGAGATCCAAAGCCTCGGCGCAGCAGAACAGAATGCTCTGTCTCCCATCGTGCGGAGCCTGGTGGGGGAAGCTGTCTGATGAACGGAGGGTACGGGTATGTTTCTGGGGAATGAGGAGTTCCTGGAGGTCCGGTGGTGCCTGAGCGGCCATGCATTTGCAGGTGATGATGAGAAGTTTGTATTCAATCCGGGATGAAACAGGAAGCCAGTGCAGCGAGTTCAGGATGGGGGGGTGATGTGTTTATATTTCCTGACTCTTTTTAGGATTCTGGCTGCACAGTTTTGAATGTACTGAAGTTTTTTTATATTTATAGTACGTAGTCTTCGGCGGTTGGACCATCTTACATGCTTATGATGACCACGGATGAAGTAAGGAGACCCCAGAGCCCAGACGCTGAAGGTGGTTTGCGATCTTCACTGGTGTCCATGGATTAGCTGACAGATGTCATCACCGACATCTTCAACCTCTCACTGAGCCAGGCTGTTGTCCCCTCATGCTTCAAAGCCACCACCATCATCCCGGTCCCAAAGAAGTCCTCTCCCTCCTGCTACAATGACTACCGCCCGATCGCCCTCACCCCCATTCTCATGAAGTGCTTTGAGCGGCTGGTCATGCAGCACATCAAGTCTACCCTCCCCCCCACTCTGGACCCCTACCAGTTTGCATATCGGTCAAACCGTTCGACCGATGATGCCATCTCAACAGCCCTCCACTCAGCCCTCACTCACCTGGAAACAAAAGACTCTCATGTCAGAATGCTATTCATTGACTTCAGCTCCGCCTTCAATACCGTCATCCCCCAGCAGCTCATCCACAAGCTAGACCAGCTAGGACTCAACACCTCCCTGTGTAACTGGCTGCTGGACTTTCTGACAGGGAGACCACAGGCAGTTCGTGTCGGCAACAACACCTCCAGCACCATCACAATTAACACAGGGGTCCCCCAAGGATGTGTGCTGAGCCCCCTTCTCTTCACTCTGCTGACTCACGACTGCACCCCAACAACAAGCTCCAACCTGTTTATCAAGTTTGCGGATGACACAACAGTGGTGGGTCTCAACAACAACAACGATGAGACCCCCTACAGGAGTGAGGTGAACAGGCTGGCTCAGTGGTGCAAAGACAATAATCTCCACCTGAATGTGGAGAAGACAAAGGAGATGGTAGTTGACTTCAGGAGAACACCCACCCCCCACGCCCCACTGATGGTCGATGGTGCTGCTGTGGAAAGGGTGAGCTGCACCAAGTTCCTGGGGGTGCACATCTCCGACGACCTGTCTTGGAAACATAATACTGCATCACTCGCCAAGAAAGCCCAACAACGCCTGTACTTCCTCCGCAAACTGAAGAGGGCCAGAGCTCCTCCCCCCATCATGCAGACCTTCTACAGGGGGGCCATCGAGAGCATCCTGACCAGCTGCATCACCGTGTGGTACGGAGCCTGCAATGCGTCCTGCCGGAAAACTCTGCAGCACATTGTGAGAACAGCTGAGAAGATCGTTGGTGTCCCTCTTACTGGCCTCTCGGACATTTACCGCTCCCGCCTCACCCGCAAAGCCATCAGGATTGCAGGGGACCCCTCACACCCATCCCAGAGATACTTCAACCTGCTGCCATCAGGGAGGAGGCTGCAAAGTCTGCAGGCCAGAACCAGCAGACTAAAAGACAGTTTCCTCCATCAGGCGATAAGGACACTCAACTCCCTCCCTGCCCTCCCCCCTCTGGCCCCTCCACTCCGTCCTACAAGCCCACACTGAAAACTTTCACAACAGTTCAGATCACCACTTTCACCAAAGACTGCCATCACTAACACATCCACTTACTGTTCTCAGCACTGTTGTCACTTTAAACTGCCACTTTAACCACCTCATTGCTCTCTGCACTGTTAGACTACTGCTATTCTTATTATTATTCTTCTTATTATTGCTGTCTTTTTATCTATTTTTTAAGTCGTTTATTTATTTATTTTTTTATATGCTGCTTGCACTGTGGGGTGAGAGGAAAGGAATTTCATCTGTGCTGTATGTCTTTATGGATGCAGTACATTTGACAATAAAGCTGACTTTGACTTTGACTTGACTTTGATTACATGAAATCCTCTCCACCTTTATCCACCTTTGTCATGGTAACACGTTAACACGTCAATGTAAGGGTCGGGTCATCTGGACCCCATAGGATAGCACAATATTTAAAAATTGTGCCAAAGCTTCCCAAATGTACCTCCATCAGTTCCATCATGATTATATTGCAATATTAGATGAGAAAAGTCCAAATTGGACATTTTACAATGACAGTAGGTCACTAATGAAGCCCTAGCTCAAAGGCTAAAGGACCTTTGAGTGGCGCCACTAAGGTTGCCTGACCATTTTATAAAATGGTCAGGCAACCTTATTTTTTGTTGCCTTGTGGATGGATGGTTAAGATAATCGCTGTCTAACTTAATCATCCATCCATCCCTCCATCCATCCATTCAGTCCTCAAGTTTCCAACAGGCTTTCCTCCTTCTAGGGGTTACTGGGATGCTGGACCCCATCAACCCCCCAAAGGGCAAATGCCTGCTGCCACATCTTGAACTGTTGTGGCGATAACTGCTAAGCTACAAAAAAAAAAAAAAGACTTTGGATGAGTCCGATAGATCACACGACCACATACCTGGTTCTTTTGTTTTTCCATTCAGTGGTGGCTGCGCCCAGGTGGCAACCCCTTCAGAATTTTTAAAGTCTAAGGTGGGTTCAGTAAGTTTGGGGAGAGGGATTGGCTTAGTTCAAAAGCCAAAGTTTGTTCTGTTTAATAATAATAAAGAAGTGTTCTGTATAAAAACCAAAGTAAACCTATTTTTCTGTTGGTTCATCCGACGTTTCCTCCTTTCTGGTCATTGACCTCAAAAAGTGAAGGGGGCGTGGTCTTTTGATTGTCTGATAATCCTTATTGGTTCTGATGGCCTCTTAGGGCGCTGTTCCTTTATCTGCCTGTTCCTTCTGTTGCCCATTTAGGGAACGCACAGGATCAGTGATGTCATATCCTGCCAAGACGTCTACCAGGTGAGGGAAACCGGCTTCAAACCGCCTGTAAAGAAACAATCGGTCACGTCTGCACACCTGTAAGGTAAGCTGGATCTCCACCTTGATCGGCCTGAGAAGGTCTAATCTGTTTCTTGACAGCATGTTATGCAGCATTTGACTGGACGTCATTTGTCAGTTGTTGTGCTCAGACTTTAGCAGAATTTGCAAGCACATACTGGCAAAGCTAGTCTTTTGTTCTTTTTGAGGACCAAAAATAAGACAAAAAGTCATTAAAAATTGGGTTTAAGATGAGAAAATTCAGGGTTTTCTCCTCCAAAAGGGTCCAGGAAATGTTGTTGGAGTCCTATTGCTGTTGGAATCTGCCCGTTTTTGTTTGCATTTCTATTGTTAACGCAGCTGCAAACCTTCCTCACGATTTAAAAACAGTTTATAAAGAATTGTACTTGAACTTTTATCAAAAGCTTGTGCTGAAATACTTATTAGCAGGAAGGTATTCAACCAAAACGGCAAAAAAATGGTCCGACTGTTTTATTAAGAATTTGCAATCAACTTCCGTCTTTTTCACTCAGTTATTGGATAATTTTATTGTTGGAAATGTTCAAAAACTTCCTCTACTTTCACATTAACTTTAATCAGCTTCCTTTGCTCACAAACGGCCAACAGTTCCTATTAAGTATCAACTTCAAACAACACAATTGACTCTTTGAATGAGAGTCCATCAGTTTTAAGGCTTTTGTTTGGTGGAACACCCTTCAGAGCAAACAAAGCCTCTGAGAATCTCTTTAATTAGACACATGTTGGGCTCTACTCTGACTTCTATTGTTTCTGCTTCTTTCTGAGAGACTGAAAAAGTAAAGAGCTGCACGGATTCATTCCTGGTTGCGCATCTGCAGACTTGAACTTGGAAACGTTAACAGTGTGTCTGGTAGCATCTGTTACCGCGACAACAGCTGCATCTCTTTGCTGAATGAGCCAAAGCTCAGCCAACAAAAGGAGTGAGATTAGAAATATTTGTGCTCACGCCTTCATCGGGCAGGAAAAACGAGGTTTCATTCGTTTGTAATCCATTCTGTCCATCAGCAGCTCTGCGCTGAAGGACCAGAGTCTATTTTAATGAATAAATTGATAAAATATTATGGGATGGCTCTAGCTTGGTGGCCATTTTGTGGTAAAGTGTGAAATTTGGTGATTTTCACACTGTGTGGGAAAATGAAAAACTGCCAGGTTAAGTTTACAACCACGACTGAAGTTTTGTTGACCTTTGACCTTCTTAAATTTCCAAAAATAACATCTTTAGTACCTTTTACAGATTCAAACTCCTCCGGGGATCTCAATCTATTGCCTTATAACTCCTCGACCCTTATTGGGGGGAATAAAATGGTTTTAAAGTTTGTAGTTTTCTGAACGGCGTTGGCGAGTTGACCTCGCAAGTGTCATTCCTTCCTAGCTCGCACATTTTTTTTTTACCAGAATATAGTAAACATTTTGCTCAAGCAGAGCGAAACGATACAACATACGGCGTGGTTGACAAAAAAAAATCAGTTGCCAAGGAAATCCAAAAGTTTACTTTTGTCGACTCTTCTAAAAATGATATAGACCTGTTCGTCACCCTCTGGTAACCAACAAATAAAATGGTTGCTATGGAGATACAACCGTCAAAAAACAGCTATTTAAAAAAAAATTTTTTTTTTTTTTAATAAACTTGTTGCATGCATATCTGATCAGGTGGCAGAAGGGGAGGGGCGTGTCACAGCCGCTCAATCTGTGAGGGCGGGTCAAAGGAGGGCGGGTCAAAGGAGGGGGCCTTGTGGACCACACATAAACTCCTCATGTTTTTGCTGTTGTATCACAATTGTATCACCGTTCAAACCTTCCTCTGCAGCCTCACAAATAAAGGAATTCTAGCCTTTTTCTTTTTTCTTTTACATCCAAAGTGATAAATCAGGGATATAAATGAGGCAAACAAGGTGACTCTAAAAGCAACACTCCTATCTCTACCCAACACAATGCCGCCCGCCTCTGCTGGTTTATTACGACAATAAGGAACCTGCGGATGTCTCAGACGCCCCGCAGACAGCAGGCCCTCCTCTAAAGAGCTCCCAAATACAAACTCAGATTAGCATTTGCTTCCATCTCCTGCTTTGGAGAAGGTCAAGTGCAGCAGACGCTCCTCGGAGACCGCAGCCTCGGCCTCGCTGAGCTGCTGCGTCGTCACAAACCGCAGCAGCTTTAGCCGCATTCTGCTGAGGCATTCCAGCTCAAAGAACCATTTCAGTTTGCATTTCTTAAATCCCAGGAACTTTGGTATATTATCAGGCTCACTTTCATTGCAGAGGTTTGTGTTTTTATTGTTATTTTTTTTAGATTTTTCACTGGTTCTGTCAGTATTTGTCAGGTTTTTATTTGCTGGAAAGTCAGACCTGCATCTGAGCAGAAGCTTTTTGAATTCACCAAAGCTATTTTTTCCTTTCTGCGCGCTCATCTCTTCCAGCTGGCAGGAGGTGAACTGAAGCTCTGCTGTATTCCCCGCTGATGCTTTGATGCTCCGTTCTATCTGCACACATTTGTTGATTCTCGCTGCTGTCTTTCTTTTTTATTTTTATTTCCACTCAAATATTCTCTTCCATTCAGCTTTCACTCTTTCGTTTCGTATCTTTTCTCAGCCGCAGGACTACCTTCATCCCTCCTCTTCCTCGCTCACCTTCTTTCCCCTCCCCGTCTTCTCACCTCAGAGGCTCGGCCCGTTTGGCGCCTGGTATTTACTCAGCCGGCTTCTGTTTGTCACCTCCTCTGCAGGAGAGATGGAGGAATCCGGCTCCTCTGGGGGTTTGGCCCAACCCTCGCCGGCTGTCTGGATCTCAAAAAACGCTGAGTTGAAAAATGGATTTATTTTTTCCTTTTTACTGTCTTACTTTTTCAGCGTGTTTGTTTTGGAGCTGCAGCTCCTCGTCTGCTCTGGGAAGCTCATAAACTGGTAGCAATAAGAGGCGGGGAGGAGAATCAAACTGCTGTGTCACCAGAGGCTCAACCCTCTGATCTGAGTAAAGTTTCAAATTAGCTGTAAGAGTTTATATGAATATGTTATTATTTGTGTCACCACGGGAAATGAAGCTTTTAAGCCTTCAGCACCAGAGAAATCGCTGGCGACACCTAAACAAGACGTATTTATGGCATATTGTAAATCTTTGAGCGTTTGCACGATCATCGTGAATCAGCTGATTCTGCAACACTGCACGTAAAGGTCCCACGCTGCAAAATAACAGGATCACCTGATTTCTGTTAATTGCCTAAACGCCTCAGTATTGCAAAGCGTTGCATGTCAGTGCAAAGCTTCTTTTCTCCACTTCACTTTTATGTCAGTTGCAGAAACGGTTGAGGAGTTGCGTTGATCAGAAGAAGGTCAACCCTTGCAGCTAAGGCTCTGGTGGTAGAAGGGCAGGGTCAACCGAATGACAAACTGATTTGGGATGTGATCATACATGAAAGACATAACAGACTTGAGGTCTTTTATCGGTTTTCTCGACCCTTTAGAGCTGCGGTGTCAGAATCTTCCTTTATGGCCAAACGCACCAGATCCAGGTAACCAGCAGCAGATGAGGCATCATTTCTGGACCTGGAGTTGAACACCCCCGCTTTAGAGGAATATCAGCATTTTCTAACTTCTCCTTTTTATTTTACATCAAAGCTCACATTTGTGCACTTCTAAGGGGCGTGTCTTTAATTAGAAGATGGATGGATCCATTAAAACTCTACAGCTGTGTCCAAATACCCTCACTACTACCTAACCGCTAAAAGACTCTACAGGGCGGGACGATCCAGTGTCCTGGAGTTAGACGCAATCCGGCTTTTGTTTTTCTAAACGCCTCGGCCGACTTTTTTCTGCCATTTTTCAATTGACAGTTCTAACTGGACGCATTGCAGCCTCTATGTATGTCGCCACATGTTGTTGTCTGTTACAGCTACACTATCGGTGTGAAATGCGTCTACGGCACTACCCAGTCAGATTTTCTCTTCAGATGTTGTTGGAATGATAATATTAACAGTGGATTGGCTTTATCTTAGCATGTGTCCATGGTTCACTCCTCATTCATACTTGGTGATGGTAATGACTGATGTAGCCACAGCTGCCCTGGGGCTCTGACCATCACCGGGACATTCAGACGCCTTCACAAACTGGTGGTGCCACACTGGAGTGTCTTGCCCAAGGACACAACAGTTGTCTGGGGGAAGCGGGGATCAAACCGCCGACCCGTCAATCATTGGCCGACCTGCTCAACCGCCTGAGCCTCTGCCCCCTTATACCTCCTTCAAATGTTTACATAAATGAAAAAGTTAAATTTACTGCTGACAAAAACAAACAGTTGCAAATCAGGACTGCACGATCCATACTGCACATGTGCCGAGTCGGATCACACGGATAGTCCTACCTGACCCGCATCATGCATGTGTTTTATCTGCTTCCATTTTGTTGATTGATATACTTTATTCTTCCTGGTGGGGAATTGCTTCATGAAGGGTTTACTCCCCTGTGTTTGCGCATAAAACCACTTCACTAACGCTGTTAGTTTTGCTGCAAATGGGCTGCAGTTGCCCCTGGGGGCATCACTTCAGAATAAAAGTTCTTCAGTTCTCCTCTTTTCTCGTACTCGATCAAACGGAGCGAATGACTCCAAACCGCGTGGCTTTTATTCCATCACACATCGTTGAGATGTTCATCGTCTATAATCAATGCAGCATCTTATGTTACAGCGCTTTAATTTAGTCGGGGGAAGCTTTGCGTGAAGGCAGAGTTATGTCGTTTCAGTGGCTCAGACGGTCCACAAGGAGGCAGAACTGTGGGGAGCTGGCCTTATTTAAACTGCTTAACTGACGCAATCTTGCAGACAAGAGGAAGTGATGTAAGATTGGCACATTCAGGGTACTGATAGTTTCCGGTACAGACTGTGTAACAACAATGTACACTTGTTTGTTGCGGAGACTTCTGGGTAATTTCCAGGACGGGAATTCGGGAATATTAGATTCAGACACCCCAGAATATTGGTGATCGTCTCATATGGCGAAGTTCTGAATTCTGATACAACCTCACTCTCCTTTTCCCTGCATGTTGGCCATTGTTGGCACTTTGTTGAGGTGGGCGGAGCAAACTGCATTGCCTGCCCCACTTCAAGCTTAACCTTCATTGGCTGACGTCTCCAGTTTAGTCTTTATAAGTCAGTGGAGTAAATACAAACCTGAGTAAAGACAGTAGAATCCAGCTCTGACTGACAGGAAACTGAACTTTATGGTTGTGATCACTGAAAACTGAAAGCTAGTGTCTGTGAACGGTGAGAAAACATAATAAAAACACAACAAATTATAAGAATTGATTTAATCTAAAAAAAAAAATAAGAACGAAACAGGATTTGACAACAAATAAGTTAGAAAAAGTATTATCATTTACAAGAATTTGGCGACCAAATTCATCGTCGTATTGATCATTTTTCCTCCACTTTGATGCTTCAAACCCAAAAACCCGCAGCAGCCAAAGTTCAATTCGGTTACTTTGAGAGCTCTTTCTGCGTTTTCCCTCCACTGGAGCAATTTAGAAGGAAGGATTCACGCAATCAGCCAGAGGACACTTAATCACAGAAAGTGCTGTTTAACGGCCACAACTGATGGTCTTTAATCCAAACCGGAAGAAGGGAGACTGGAGCGAGGGGGCGATTCTGGACGATTAAGGGACATTTTTGGTCACCTGGTCCTATTGTCTGATCAAAGGAGAGGCACTGACTGTGCAGATTCCTCCCTCGGATGAACTAAAGTTGGATGAGTGCGGATAAGAAGCGCAGAAAACGTCTGAAGCGGTTTGTCTTTGTTATTGTGCGTCTGGAGGCTTTTGCTGCTGCTGGTCTCCTTCAGTTTGACGTCTTCGATTCTAGTTTCTGTGGAGGTTTTCTACAGTTTTGTTATTTCAACTTTTATTTTTTGATGACCGTTGATGTCACCAAGCTTTAAAAATAAGAAACTAGCCTTAAAGACCCAATCTGATCATCTTTTGATGTATTTTTTTAAGCGTTCTCAGTGGTCTTAAATGATGATCGTCGTTTTTGCCGACTGTTTTTTTACTTTTGGTTTCTGTTGTTTTGATTGATGTGATTGGCGCTTCAAGGCCACCATATTTAAGACTTTGGGCATGTCCAAAGTTGAGGGCTGCGTCCGTCAACGACTGCTGCCGTTTGGTCGGGTTCTTCGTCGAGCGGGCAGGCCGGATGTTAACGGCCGTGAGTTTGGACGTGTCTAGCCTTTCAGGGGTGTCAAACTCCAGGCCTCGAGGGCCGACCTCCTGCTGGTTTTTCAGAAATTCTGCGTCATCTGCTGCTGATTACCTGGATCAGGTGTGTTTAGCCAATAAGGAGCTTCAATGGCAGGTTGGTTAAAACACATGCAGGACACAGGCCCTCCAGGCCTGGAGTTTGACACCTGTGCTTTAGATGATTCCAGCTGTTACATCGGCGAATGTCCCATCGCCTAGCAACCCCAAGTCCCGAACAGAGAGGAGTAGTAAACCAGGCGTGGAGCTCAAAATCTTCCTGGCTTATTTGATCCAACTTTTAATCTTGGAGGTGTATTAATTATCTCCGAGTCCCGCGTCACAGTCCGCCATTGTTGTCAGAAAATCTCCGGGTTCGGCCACGATGCCGATTGGGATATAGACAGTATAGAAGGATACACCAGACCAATCCTTGAACTTAGAAAAAGAAGGCCGTATTCATTGGCCGTATTTGAAGGAGTCGTTGAACTTGGACAGCACTTGTCGCGGCGCTGTGAGGTAAGCAGCCGTCAAATGCAGCACAGGAAGAACGCAGCAATTTTTTGTTTAGTGCTTTTGTTTAAAAACTGCTGTTAATTGGTAGACATATTTTTGCTGAATTTTTTTACATGTAAAATACATTTAAATGTTTGTTTCTTAGAATATCTTTGATTAGTAGTCAGGCTGCTTTGGTAAGGGGTGGAGCCAACCACCTACAAAAGAAAAAGGACCTCCTTCTTAAGATGGAGGCTTCCTTTTTTTGTTGTTTGGCTTCATGGTTGACGTGTTGGCGTCTTCCCTGCCATGCTGTTTCCAACTGATGCACGTTTCGTACATTTTTGCCTGAAAAAAAACACAAAAATCGAGAGAAGCTTAGCGTTTTAGGTGGACAGGGTTTTTTGTTTTTAGAATATGCTTGAAATTAATGAACTAAACAAGAAAAACTTATTTTTTTCGTTCTAACTTTCTCTTTTTGTTAAACAAATTCCAAATTTTAAGGTGTTTGTGTTACCAAATGAATATTGGTGATGCTATTTTTTTTGTGGCCAAAATCAAGTAGTTTTTCCTTAGAAATTCAGCTCTGAGTCTTTGGGGCGGAACTGGTGGCACAGAGCAACCCCGCCCCCAATCCCCTTTCTATTGCTGAGAGATTGAAGCAGGTAGCTTGTGGTCTTTTGTATATGACAAAAAGGTTTTTTTTAAATTACATTTTTCCCCTCTGCTTTTGATTCACAACAATTTGAATAAAAAACATACTTAAAAATGCTATTTTAAGCTTACTTTTCTTTGTAAATGTCTTCAATCATCAAAAAAATACCAATATTGTCTGAGACAAAAACATATTCATTTCAAAGACTTGCTAGGGAAAAAGAGCATTTTAAAGATACCTTTAAACAATGCTTAAAAACAAAACACTGGAGGGAAAAGAGGCTGAAGGACCAACTGAGAAAATTGAGGTCATTAAAAAGAGACGAAAGATGCAAGGACACGGAAGCTGGGAAACTGGCTGCTCACCCCTGAGAAACTGAAACGGGGCGTACAGAGAAACGAATTCCACGCTGAGGCCGGCAAACGCGGCGGCGGATGCGTTTAGTGTTCTTCCAGTGAAGGTCTACCTCGTTTGTTCTCAGAGGAGACAAAAGAGGGTCCTTCATGTGTGATGAGAGGAAGGAGCTGGGCTGGATGAGAGCGCCCGCGTGGGAAACGTGAAGGTTGATTGAAACGCCTGCGCTCTGGTTACCGGTGGACACACGCCGACAGGAGGGAATAGATTATGAAACAGGAGCTTCTCATACATGTGTGATGGCCCTGCTTCAAAGTCCATGTGAAATGACTGAGAAATTGCTTCTGCCGGCTAAGAAAAGAGATGTTTTGAGCGACGTCCTTGGCCCAGTTTTGTGGAGGTTGCTCTTTAAGGATGAAAGAGGCTCTTTTGGAGCCTCAGGACTCCAAAGAATCCGTGTGAAGTTTCACGTTGAACAGAAATTCCAGTGTTTTTCCAGGAATGTCCAGTCAGAGGTCACATCTTAGGATTCAGCTGAGATGTACAAACCAAGGTAAAAACAAAGAAATGAACCCTTATGAAGTGATTCCCCTCATGCAGAGGCAGAGAAAACCTGCAGGAAACCCTGTTTTAAGTGGAGCGGTCAGAGGAGGCGTGGTCCAGCCGGGAAGGTCTTTGTCATCCAGGCTGGCTGCTCAAACGGTTTCTCAGACCAGCGCTAAATGAGTTAAAAGAGCTGAAGAAGCTGTGAAACCTCTTTATACTGAGGTCACAAATGCAACTGCCACCGTGGGAGGCAGACCCACTCGCAGAATCTTCACGATTTCATGCCCCCACCCGATTCTTTGAAAACCGCTGGCATGGTCATGAATGTAGACTGCTGTGTAAATGTCTCCAGATGGCGGCCATCCATATCAAGTGCCGCCAGCTGGTCGAACGTTGTAATCCTGTCAAGAAAACGAAGCAGCAGTTGGTCCAATCACAGCAGGATTCTTCGAGTGCCCGTGCTACCGTACGATTTCGAGCAATAACCTTTAACTCAAGTATCGCGCTGCTGCCTTCCTGCCACCCACCCGCCTGTCGCCGGACTGCCACCGCATGACCTCCAAATGTGTCCGGGCGGCCACTGACCGATGTCCAAACCTTTTCTTAAAACCTCTGCGGCCGTTGCGTGGCCTGTAAAAACGCAACCAACCCCCTGACGATTAGAACTGCCACCGTGTGGCTACCAATCAAACCTGCTAAAATACGAGCATCTAGGTGTCATTTTGCCATACAGCAGGGAAAATAAGTATTGAACACGTCAACATTTCTCTCAAAAAACATATTTCTAATCGAGCTATTGACATGAAGTTTTCACCAGATGTCGGCATTAACCCAAGTAGAAAGAAGTCACAAAGAAATCCAAACATTTATGTCCATAAATGAAGTTATGTGTAATAAAGTGAAATGGCACAGGGAATAAGTATTGAACACGCTTACTGACATTTATTTAATACTTAGTGCAAAAACCTTTGTTGGTGATTCCAGCCTCAAGACGCCTCCTGTATGGAGAAACCAGTGGAATACATTGCTCAGGTGTGATTTTGGCCCATTCATCCACACAAACTGCCTTCAAATCTTCAAGGTTCCGGGGGTCTCTTCTGTGAACCCGGATCTTCAGTTCTTTCCAAAGATTTTCAATTGGATTGAAGTCTGGTGATTGACTGGGCCATTCTAGCAGCTTTATTTTCTTTTTCTTCAACCAGTTGAGTGTTATCTTGGCTGTGTGCTTGGGATAGTTGTCTTGCTGAAAGATCCACCCTCTTTTCATCTTCAGCAGCCTGGCAGATGACAGCAGATTCTGATCAAGAATGTCTCCATACTTTTCTCCAGTCATTATTCCTTCAATAATATGAAGTCTACCAGTACCACATGCTGAAAACAGCCCCACACCATGATGCTCCCACCTCCAAACTTGACTGTTGGTATGGTGTTTTGGGGGTGATGTGCGGGGCCATTTTTCCTCCAAACAGGTTGTGTCTTATGACATCCGAAGAGTTCAATTTTGGTCTCATCTGACCAGAGTATCTTCTCCCAGAATGTCATGGGTTTATCCAAATGTTTTGTCGCAAACTCCAAACGAGCTTCAACATGCTTCTTCTTCAAAAATGGGGTCTTGCGTGGTGTGCATGCATGGAGGCCATGGTGGTTGAGTGCATTACTCATTGTTTTCTTTGAAACAACGGTACCTGCTGATTCCAGGTCTTTCTGGAGCTCTCCACGAGTGGTCCTGGGCTGTTGGAGAACCCTTCTGATGATTGTTCTGAAATCTTGCGAGGAGCACCTGGCCGTGGCAGGTTTATGGTAATGCCGTGTTTAGAAATACGCCTGGAACCAATGCCTTCAGTGTGTTTTGCAACAATAAGGTTGCATAGATCTTTGGACAGCTCTTTGCTTTTACCCATCATGCAATGCTTCTTGTCTAACACCTTGCAGGTGAGAAACCTTTTTAAAAGGCATCAATCAGGACTATACCAGCTGATATTACTTTGCACTAATAGGGGGCAAGTTAACCTTCTGAATACTGACAAACTCCAGCTGCTTTCTTGGCTTGCCAGACCTTTTTACCCCTCCTTTTCTTCATGTGTTCAATACTTATTCCCTGTGCCATTTCACTTTATTAAACATAACTTCATTTATGGACATAAATGTTTGGATTTCTTTGTATGTGTGCATTACTTGGGTTGATGCCGACATCTGGTGAAAAGTTTGTGTCAATAGCTCGATTAGTAATATGTTTTTTTTGTTTTTTGAGAGAAATGTTTACCGTTTCAATACTTATTTTCCCCGCTGTATGTGATCGTAGTCTGAACTTCATTTTTGGCTAAATAAAGAGCCTTTAGATCATTTTTAAGCCAAGCTCTTGTAGATCCTTCCTCCTCATACCAAATGCAAAGTTCAGGACTTGATCCGGACCAAATGAAGCCGACTCTGAAGGCACCCTAAGATTTAAACAGTGTGGTGAAATGCTAGTGATTTCTTTGTGTGCATGCATGTGACAGTCGGACGTTCAAACTACTGATGGACAGAAAGGGTTTTTATTTTTTTCTGAGGTGCAGCTTGAGAATTTCAAAGAAGTAATAAACTAAATAAGCTTCTAGTATGATGAAGCATCAGACTTGCTTCAATGTGGGCAGAAATCTGCTTTTAAAGGACTTTTTGTTCTTGTAGACGATGAGTTGTGTCAAATGTTCCAATAAAGAAGACTTCCACATGACTGGAGGGAATTCTAGGTTACATTTGCCTCATTTTCCTGAACGTTTTTGTAATATTTGACCAAATATACAGTACAGACCTAAAGTTGTGACACACCTTCTCATTCAAAGAGTTTTCTTTATTTCTTTATGACTATGAAAATTGTAGATTCACACTGAAGGCATCAAAACTGTGAATTAACACGTGGAATTATAAACATAACAAAAAATTGTGAAACCACTGAAAATATGTCATATTCTAGGTTCTTCATAGTATCCACCTTTTGCTTTGATTACTGCTTTGCACACTTGGCATTCTCTGGATGATCTTCAAGTCACCTGAAATGTTTTCCACTTCACAGGTGTGCCCTGTCAGATTAATACGTTTGATTTCTTGCCTTATAAATGGGGTTGGAACCATCAGTTGTGTTGTGCAGAAGTCAGGTGGAAACACAGCTGATAGTCCTACTGAATAGACTGTTAGAATTTGGATTATGGCAAGAAAAAAGCTAAGTACAGAAAAACTAGTGGCCATCATTACTTTAAGAAATGAAGGTCGTCAGTCTGAAAAATTGTGAATGAATGTGTCCCCAAGTGCAGTCACAAAAACCATCAAGCACTACAAAGAAACTGGCTCACATGCGGACCCCCCCAGGAAATAAAGACCAAGAGTCACCTCTGCTGCAGAGGATAAGTTCATCCGAGTCAGCAGCCTCAGAAATGGCAGGTTAACAGCAGATTAGATTAGAGAGCAATGGCACACAGAGTTCTAGCAGCAGACACATCTCTACTACAACTGTCAATGGAGACTGTGTGAATCAGGCCTTCATGCTAGAATATCTGCTAGGAAACCACTGCTAAAGAAAGGCAACAAGCAGAAGAGACTTGTTTGGGCTAAAGAACAGAAGGACTGTCTTTGTGCGATTCAGAAAGGTGAACGGATGGACTCTACATGCCTGGTTCCCATCGTAAAGCATGGAGGAGGAGGTGTGATGGTATGGGGGAGCATAGCGGCATGCTATTCCATCCGGTTTGCGTTTAGTTCAATTCGATTCAATTCAATTTTATTTGTATAGCCCAAAATCACAACAACAATCGTCTCGATGGGCTTCAAAGTAAAACATGAACTCAAAAGGATCATGAATACAAAGAGTTCAATAGGAAAATACTAAAATGAACTAACAAACTGACTAAGCCATACTGGCATCCCTGCCCTTAGACCCCCCTTTGCGGTAAGGAAAAACTCCCAAAAAAAATCATCATTTATTTTTCAACAGGACAATGACCCCAAACACACCTCCAGGCTGTGTAAGGGCTGTTTGAACAAGAAGGAGAGTGATGGGGGGCTGCGTCAGGTGACCTGGCCTCCACAGTCACCTGAACCCAATCCAGATGGTTTGGGGTGAGCTGGACCACAGAGTGAAGGCAAAAGGGCCAACAAGTGCTAAGCATTCTGGGAACTCCATCAAGACTGTTGGAAGACCATTTCAGGTGACGACCTCTAGATCATCCAGAGAATGCCAAGAGTGTGCAAAGCAGTAATCAAAGCAAAAGGTGGCTACTATGAAGAACCTACAATATGACATATTTTCAGTGGTTCCACACTTTTTTGTTATGTATATAATTCCACGTGTTCATTCAGTTTTGATGCATTCAGTGTGAATCTACAATTGTCATAGTCATGAAACTAAAGAAAACTCTTTGAATGAGATCAAAAGACCAAACTTTAGGTCTGTACTGTACATAGAAAAAAACAGAACAGAGAGGGACTTTTCTGTCAGTTTCCTCTCTCCAATTCACTCCAAAATGCATTTAACTCATAGAAGCTGCTTAGAAACTCCTTTCTATTATTTTTCCCCCCACCAGATATGTTGAGTAAACTGATCCCAGATACCTCTTATGCACAGCTGCAGTGATGAAAAGCCTTGTTTTATTTTTTAGCTTTTTGCAACTCACAAAAACAAATAGCAGATTATTCCTACTTGCTTCCAGCTGCACCATTTCAGTGTGATAGAGCCTGACAATCCAGCAGCATGTGCTTTTTCTCCTCCTCCTTTCACACATTCTGTGTCTCTGAATGTTGAGTTGTTAATGTGAGGTAAATGAATGCACAGACACCTTTTCCTGTAACTTTCTGCAGTGCTGACTCACAGGTGGAAGCCTTGTGATTTGGTGCCATGAAAACCAGCAGGAGAGCCATGAAGAATCACACTGTTGGCGCTGCAGGTTCCTCCTCGACTACACCAGGCTTTCCTCACAAACAGCGGAGCGACTCTAGTTCAGACGTTCCTGCGCGAGTTTGAAAAGTTTCGAAATGGAGAATATTTCTATCGTTCTGCTGCTTTCAGACGCTGCGCTATTTCTGCTGTGTGAGAACACATTTTATAGACTTTCACAGCTTGGTCATGCGGTGTTTGCCAGACTTGCCGATCAGCTGCTGTGATGCATTTTTATCGACTCTGAAGGCTTTTTGTTTTTTATAATTCACCCCATCCGACATCCAAGCGTTGAGCAACCTTCACTGAATATTGTTGGTATCCAGGTTTCTATCTTCCTTTACACTGTCTCTGTCAGTTCTTGAAAAGATTAAAATAACAGTCCTGTTTCTCGATGTTAAACTTAGCTGTTTTTTTACATTCTGGCTGACTCAAAATACTCGATCCAGGTAGTCAGCAACTCGTTGACAAGGTTGTAAACCCCCAAACTCTACTCCAGCCTTGAGCTACGTTCACACCGGCAAGGATTTGTGCGTCAGTGGCATCCGGTTTCAGTGTTAAGTTAATGTACTGGGGGTCCTGCAGCAGGTTTTGAGCATCGGGGACGGTGTATACTTCAGAGGAATCTGTAATCGCTTGTGTCGAGTCGGTCGAAAGGCCATTGGAAGAGAGTCTCCCCAAACACTGCAAAATATGACACAAGTTGAACTTAGATGAAATTGTCAATGCTAATTTACTTTCTTATTCAACTATAACTTAGCTATATTCCATCAAGATATGGAGCAGGAGGCACATCATTTCAAATGTAACTTCATTTTTAAATTTGGTTTGTAGAGGATATTAAAATAAAGAGAAAAAACCCTGATGTACCACCTAACTTGTCTTGTTTGCACCGTTTATTAAGCACAAACTTAGTTATATTGATGCACACATCATCAGAAAAACTCACCTTTATGTATAAATAATCAGAACCTCAAAGACCCCGATATATCCTGAACAAAATCCCAAAATCCCCAACGGCGGTCTAGCAGCAGGGGGTTGTGGTACGATGTTTGCAGAGTTAAAAAATCTGAACTTTTTTGAATATTTCGTGTCGAGTCAACCAATCAGGAACTCCGCTTTGGTCTGTGTAGTGCTGAAAATGTGATCAGTGGGTGGAGTCCAAAACCAACAGGTAGGAGAGTCTGATCTCCGTAACTTTGACATTTTTCTGAGCGTTTGGCTGCCATCTTTACAAATGGTTTCCTGAAAGAGGGGATCCTGAAGTGCATCCATGCCAACTTTGGTGCTTGCACCACAAAATGAATGGTTTGTCTGAAACCTCCCCCAAAACGGCTCCTGTACACATTTTGGACACATTTGAAACAACAAATTTCACGCACGAACTGCATTCGGTGTGAGGGCGGGTGAAAAGGGGAGGGAAAGCAATATAATGCTTCCTATGGCTTTAATTCAGATTAGAAACTGTTGCAGCACCAACACCCCACCACCACCAAAGCTGTCAATGGAAAAAACAACAGGAAAAAAAAACCAAAAGTTTGAATAAAGTGCAGCAAAAGTCAGATGTCAGAGCTCAGAGACGCCATTATCTCTGCAGAAAGCTGTTAAATGCACTGAGTGGGTACTGAAGGAGCATCTGTGGCCTCTGTTGGTCTGGCCTCTGGAAGCACACATTCCTGTGTGTCGGCTTGTCTGGCACCAATTTGCTGGTCTTTGCAGATGACATAAGCCTCTCAGTGAAATATCATCCTCCTGCAGCTTTCGGGACTCCCAACAGCGTTGTTGTTGTTAGCCTGCTGCAATTAGCTTGCCGTGCATGTGTTTGTGGAAGCTATGATCCCTCATCCAGGCATGGATGTGGCAGAGAAAAACGGCGGGAAACGGAGGAAAGATGTGAGCAGGTGGGAAAAATTGCATGATTGGACGGTTTTTTTTGCATGTTGTGTTTTTTTTCACCCCTTGCATGCTGCATGTGGACACGCCCCTTAATTAGAAGCACCTGCTCTTAATTGATAGACTATATAGGAGTGGAGCAGAGAAACAGACGCGCACCCAGAATGTAGCAGACTCTGGGAAAAGTTCCTGCCCGGCCAGGAGGGCGCATATCCCAGGGGCGCTTGGCTCTGCGCACCCTGGGAGCATGGTATACAAGACGGGAACCACCGGGCCTGTATGCACAGGGGACGCATTTGAACCGCCAGACCACTCATCAGGTGCACCAATGGAGTGAGGAGGGCGCACGCACCAGGGGCAGTTGGACCGCTGGGACCGCCAGTTCTGCCATGCCGTCAACACGCAGGGGCAGGGCAGGGACCCTGCCTGTGTTGTAAGTAGCCCGACGTGACTTAGCAGACTGGTAGAAACACACAAGAAGGCTGGGTCCAGCCTGGATGTTGGAGTACCTTTGGTGCTGCCGCTTGTGTGTTTCCACGCAGGAGTCCCAGCGCGCTGGAAGGCCAGCCAGAAGCGACATGACACGGGGAGGAGTGTGTGAAGCTGAATACCCGCAGAGGCAGAGGGGAACTCTGCCTGGCCTGTAAGTATGGGAAAGCGTAGCCACACTCCTCAGGATGGCCTAAGGCAACCGTGGTTGCTTCTGGTGCTGGCAGATATGTTTGCCTGCAGGTCCTGGTGCGTGTGACCTGAGGACTTCCCATGTCATGGAGGAAGGACATCATGGGTCAAGTCTGGCGGGTGGAGGATGTCCCCTGGATTCTGGATCTGCTGTCCCCCAGAGCTGCTTTTGTCGGCTGTCCCCCGGACTTTTAATATAGCTTTTTACTAGTTTTTTACCTGTTGCTTCATCTTATTGAATTTTATACTTTTTAGAGCTGTTTTATGTATTTTATAGTTTTTTTACCATCTTATTGACCATTTAGGTTTTTAGGATTAATAAATTATTGTTGTGGCCAAAAATACTTGGTTCCTCTTTGGTGGCTCGTGTGTTCTCACCCAGATCATCCCTCTAACCTGCAATAATCCAATTACATCTCTTCATTCCATCTCCAAATTTCTTACTGCTTTTCATCAGCAACCACCCCCCTAACAAAAAGGGAAGGAAATCTCTGGCAGCTGAGCTCATTTGTGCTTTTTTTTTTTTTTTACTGTGGGAGTAATTACACGCGGCTCCGGGCGAAGGGTGTCATCTCTTTGTCTGATCTGGAAGACAGCCGCGGCTCCACCTACAGCCGGAAGAGGGTTTCTCTGCTCCAACAGCCAGGAAGGCATTTGAGGGCAGAAAAAGGGACAGCTGCTTCAAAATAATTCAAGTTGTTTTGCGGCCGAGGGCAAATGAGTACAACGTTCAAAGTGGGAAGCTAGTTAGATAGCAGTTGGTTCTGCTGCAGAATCTGAACTGTAGCAGAGCAGTTTGAGCCTGTTAAAAGTTTTATTTTGAAAAAAAAAATCACTGGGTCAAAGAACGCAGCAGCAAAGACTGTAGAAATCTTCAAGCCACCTTTTGCTTTCAAGCACTGATCTTAAAAAATACAATTAAAAGTCACTCACATATGTTGAATTCATTACAGAAATAATAAAATGAATTGATTAAAAAAAATACATAAAACAACTATTTTTGCAAACTAGATTTTGCATTGATGCATACAATAAACACTTAAGTAGAGTTTAATTTATTGCTTGAAAAAGAGTGGGAAAAAGAGAAAATATATATAACCCACCCAACAATGATGCCACCTATTTTCTGAAGTGAAGACAATAACTGTGTTCTGATGATGAACTTCCATGGTTTTATAAAAAACACATTTTTTTCATTCATACTCAGTGGTCTTTAAATAATGCCCACTAGTTTTTTGTAGAGCCTTCTGGGAAATTTCCAGGGCTGTGTATTTTGGAATTGAAGATTTGCCAAAGAGATGCACCTTGCCTTATCATTACATCCTAGTTTGCACCTGCTGGGCAAATTGTGAATCTAAAGGCCCGTTCACACCGGGACAAATTTCGCGCCGACGTTTAACGCCACGTGACTAAACAAAGGGCACCAATGTGAGTGTGCACACCGACGCGAAAAACGCCACGCGTAAAAGCGTCATTTTTTAAAAAACGCCTCGGGTTCGTTTTTTTGGTTTGGCGCGCCGCGTCAAAACAATACGACCAATGAGAATGGCGCTTTTGCACACGTGTCTAGAGCTTCTGAAGTTACAGTAAAACACAACTTGGGTGCGCTCAAACACAAAACTATCGTGCTGAGCACACATACGTCACGGCGAAGAAGATAGATGCCAGGTAGCGTCTACACTGCCGTGAAGAAATAAGATGAAGAAGATGCACTCACTGACGGACATTCTAAAATATCTCCGAAAACGCTCATGATACATTTTCAGATCTTGTACCAGTCGATAAAACTCCCCATGTTCTTCTCTTCTAGAAACTATGGGATGTACTCAAAATCGACGTCTTTTCCGGAGTCTTTCATCATTCAACAGAACGATAATTTCTTCATCGCTGGAACTGGAGCTAGAGCTACTGGTGCTTGAAATATTCATGTTTTCTTTGTTTGATTCTGACAAGCGCGTAAATACTTGCTCTCTTCTCCTGAGTGAAAAGCGACTTTAAGAAGCGTAAAGTTGCGCAGCGCCACCTTGTGTACAGGAGTATTTCTGTTTTATATTAAGCGTCATCTAACGTCAGGGAATGAAATTGCATGTTCGCTCGGCTCATCGTCAGCGAAAATCGCCTGGGTGTGAACACAAAAAACGCTGGCGAATAACGCCGGTGTGTACGGGCCTTTAGGTTGTGTCTGAATTCCTTCTCTACACACTCTGTAGCGCACTATAGAGTGCGTTCGCCATGGTGTAGTGCCGTCCGAATCTACAATTCCAAAATTGAGTGCCCTAAAAATTTTCCAGAAGTCTCTGCGAAAAACCTGTGTAGATCGATGCTCACTTGATCGGCAAATATAGACCACAATGCATTGCGTGGTAACAATTTTTGCCCAAAATATCTATTTAAACGTATTTCTTTAATAAACCATCAACGTTTTTATCTTCAGAAGGCAGTGAAGTCACAAATAATTGTTGCAAAACTCTCATATTAATTAGATTTTAACTTCATGAAATCGATGACGCCATATCCGCCGTTAAAAAATAAAGAAAACTGGTGCGCATGGTGTTTGAATTTCTTTAAAAATTCAAGGCACTACATATTGCAACACTATATAGTATTTTAGCATTTTATAGCATTCAGACATGGCTTGTATTGTTGCATGGTGTGAATGTGTGTATAAACTTGTCCAGGGTGTACCCCGCTGTTGTAGCTGGGATAGGCTCCAGCAAACTTCGTGCTGGTCGAGTCTTGCTGTTTTAGATCGGAGTTGGGCTTTGCAGTTCAGATTGGTGCTTGGGGGTGGGGGGGGGGTGTTTTTCCGGGTATAGTTACATTTGGTGAGGAAGGCTCTAGCGGGGGGCTGCTGACTCTGATGGTTAGGGTGACTGGGTCAGTGTTTGTGTCTGTAAACCGCAATGTAGTAATGGGCCGCTCTGCAGAAACTATGTCCTAGAAAACAACAAAGGTTTTTTTATTTTATTATTTTGGCTAAAAATGTCATAAAAAACTGGGATGGCCGAAATTTTGTTTGCTTTTGTTGGCTTCAGAAAACAGAAGCTCTTCAATAAAGACGTCAGACAAACTAATTGACTGTGACACGTCAAGATGACCAAACAAGGACCTTGTTTTAGCAAAGCGATGTGCAGTGGAAGTAATAGTTCTAATATTGAGCTGAACCAGCTTCCAAATAAATGTATTTATCAGAAAAAACACAAGAGCTTTTGAAGTCTTGATTTCTGTTTTTGTGACTCACTATAGATGGTATTAACCACTTTTCATCAGCATTCTGGATCGTTTCTCTTCTGTTTCTCTTCAGTTACCTCGACCTGTCTCTGTTGTATCCCTGATCTAGACTTCATTCCAAAACAGTCAAATTGAAGGCTTCACTAGCTCATAAAACAGATCTCACCCGTGTGCTTGCTCCTTGTCATGTCTTACTTGGACACTAAGTGTAACAAAGGCATCATTTTCCCACTTGGGCTTTCGTTCTGCCCCGTGACAGGATGTCTACCGCCCAAAAAATGTCTATTTCAGAGCCTTTCACGTCTCGTGTCTCCCCTGTTGAGTTTCCGCTCCTGCTGATTGCCTGTCATCTTCCCCTCGCTGCCCCTTATATTTCAGAACAAATAGGTGGCAGCTCGCCCCTGTTGCTGTGCTACATCAGCTTTTTTAACCAATTCCCATCCGTCATGCTTACAGAACTCACTTCCAAGACATGCAGGTTCAGGATCAAAGGTCTTGTTTCTTCATACATCTTCAGCCCAAAAGGCTTTCTGTAAGCATTCCTCTGTGTTCTTATTTGAATCTGTAATCAAGAACCTCATTTCTGTGTCCCATTTGTGGGAAAAAAAAAATCCACATTCTACACCATGAAGGTAACAATGTCACCAATGCGACCATCACGACTTTACATTTGAAGCTAAAAAATGTCTTCACTTTAGACCTTTCCAAAAACACAATCCACTTCAGTTAAGGTAATTAGAAAAACATAATCCACTTCAGTTCAGATTATTACAATCATTTCAGGTTGACGTATGTCTACTAGATGCTGTTTTTACAGCTCCAATTTATCTTGGCAAAGACTCAACTGTTGTTGTTTTTCTTGCAGTGGAGTCAGTAGTCAGCCATCAGTTCATCATTAGAACTATTTAATGTTTTTGACATCTTATTTTCAGACTCGACAAAAATATATGAATAAAAAAATCTGTTACTCTATTATTAAATCGTCAGACCTGCACTATAAGTCTTTTCATTTCCATCGTATTTATGCCTTTTGGATGAATGTTAGTGGAAGAAACCCTCTTGTGGTTAATTTCTGAACTGTCTTGGCTCCACTTACTTGTTTAAGGGACCAAAGATTTTTCTATCTGGCCCAGAAGAAGCTCATTTTCTGACTCTTGTTTTGCCAATAATCCGCACAGATTTTCAGTCAGATTAAGCTGTTTGAGTATTTTGCTGCAGACGGCAGACCTGCACGGCCTGCAGACACATGGACACGGGGGGGCAGAAACTGACTAACAGCATAGCTAAGGACTTCACAAACTCTGCAGCAGCTTCTCTGAGCCCCAGTCTGACACACATTCACATGACTGAACAGTTTGCAGCAGGACTATTATGGTCAAGCATCTGGCTGAGACGATCCCTTGAGAAAATCAATTTCCATATATATTGAAGCGTGTGTGTGAGTGGGTGTGTGTGTGTGTGTGTGTGTGTGTGTGCGTGTGTGTGCATGCCATCTCACTCATGGGGAAGACATTAGATGTGGCAGATGTGGCATCACACACATTCATTCGCACAGACGATTGCCTGAACAGACAGCAGAAAAACATACATTTCACACAGACGTGTCTACACCTACATGTGCTGCCCCCCCCCCCTCAGTCAGCTGTCTAATTAAGGTGAGGGTCCGTCGTGTCTGCAGGTGGAGAGACCCCGAGAGGCGATGTTTGTCTGAGGATGATGGATACAGATTGGATATGTAAAGGCAGCAGCAAGTGGCCCCCCCGTCCTCCCCCCCCACCGTCCCTGTGACTGCTTCAGACCAGCTGAGACGTTGAGAATCTGCTGCCATGTTTTGGTTTCTTTTTTTCCTGACACAATCCAGGAAAACTGTGGCTAAAAGGTTAAATTGCTTCCAGTTTTTACACTTTGCGTGTAAAAAATTGTTCCGTTCCCTCTAAGGAGTCAAAGCTGTTTAAAGCCTCAAAAACTACTTCCTTAAAGCGCAAAAACCTTGTTTCAATAAATGTGAGTTTTTTTTCCTAAATTGTTGTGTTTCCATTAGCCACTGACTCAGACCGACTGACCAATCACGGCTCACTGCCGACGTCTGACTAACAGAGCCAAAAAATGGCGACTGAATTTACTATAGAAGTTGGAAGTACGCCATTTTCTATGAGTGACATCACAATCACTTGCTCCAGTTGTCGTATACAGTCAATGGTCTGCACCTTTACAAAAACATCTCTAAAATGTCAGTTTTTTTTAAATGCATTTTTAAAAAGTTATTTAAAAACAGTAAATTACATAACAACCCAAACCCACCACAAACTTTAAAGTTGGAAACGGTGCACATCTCTCCTTTTCCATTTTCTTCAAATAATACACTCCACATGCTCACAAAAAGACATTTCCAACTAAGGCAGGTGTCTCCATTTCTCTGCAAGAGAATTGATTTACAGATCAAATGTGTTTTTAAAAATCTCACGGCAAACTCCATATCACGGATTGTCAGACAGTTATGTACCTCGTCAGAACTTTCTTGTGTTCATGAGGAGACATACACATGTGGTTCTGATGCATCATAGTGTGAAAGACCACAAAAACAAACCAAAAAGGTGGGGAAAAAAGTAGTTGGCACATTTGAGAAGTTAGGTGGCTTGTTTATCCAATAGGGTCTCACTTTGCCTCTTGGCCCTGAATGCAACACCAGATTCGACCTTAATTCCTACAAACAGAAGATTCTGCTGCCACATATCTGGACTGTGACAGTGGTTAGCACCATCAAACTAAAATAATCTCTTTGAGCCAAATTAATCTGTTAAAAGCTCCATTAAAACACAGTTTTTCAAAGTTAGTCTCTCATCAAAAAAAACGCTTCAAAGCTACCCTAAACAAATGATAGAAGGGAGATAAAACTGTCTCTCTGATGAGATTTCAGTGATATGAGAAGAGAGTGACTTGGAGGTTCAATGAAAAACGTGTCACAGCCTCACCTCACTTCACCTCGGTCAAACCGGGAGGCCTAATTCTGAAACCCTTTTCTTGAGGGCCTCAATTTTCCTGGGACTAATTCTAAAGGACTACAGTGCATGATAACACAGCCGCATTGTTTTCCAATAGAAGGAATCATCTGGTCTACGAACTGCTGTGCATGACAGGTGGGATGCTGCACGTTACATCCACTTTGTATGAAACCACTTTCCTGTTTTCCTCCAGAACCTAAAGCCCTGGTCCCCAACTGCCCTTAAGGGTGAATACAAGCTGTCTGCCGGTAAAAAATGGTCAAACCTGCACAAGTTCATTAGAAAAAGGTGGCCTTATGTGAAATATCAAGGTCACAGACCGCTCAGTGAACGAAATCTTGCTTTTCTAGGGGCGGGCGAACACTTCTACAACACGTTAGGGTGAAGTAGGACCATCACATGGATTTTTATTAACGCTCTTGTGCAATCCTGCTAACTGTTCCTGTGATAAGCGTTCCCTCCTTAGATGCAGCCTGACTGTTAGAAATTAGGAAAAAGACATAATGTGGTTTGTGTGGACATCCTACAGACGTCCAACAGGCACTTGGGTATCACGTGCACATCCCGTGCGTGCACTTTTACGTGCAGTCATCAGTACTCGCACCTCAGTAACAAATAGTTTGGCGTACGACAGCATCCCCTGTACGTCAAACAATTCCCGACATTGGTACGTTTTCAACAACATCCCTTGAGGTGGTCGTACGGTTCTCAAAGGGAACTGCAAGACACGCCGGCGCTACCCTTGAGAAGCGGCTGCTCCTCTCTCCCGGACGACCCAAAGACCTGCAGCAGCCGTAGAAGTCCCCCCCCCCCCGTAGGGGTTCATGTGACGAAGGCTCGTAGATGCTGAGTAGAAAGCAACAAGGACAACAAAGCAGTCAGAAGGTCTGTGAACTGCACACGAGTTTACTAAGCCCTTTATTTCTAAAATCCTAGAAAGAGTTGTAGTTAAGCAGCTTTACTGCCACCTACAGGACAACAGCCACTTTGAAGACTTTCAGTCGGCGTTTAGACCCCACCACAGTACGGAAACTGCACTAGTTAGAGTCTCTGATGACTTGTTATTGGCCTCAGAAAAGGGACTACTGTCTATTCTGGTCCTGTTGGACCTCAGTGCAGCCTTTGACACTATCGACCACAGTATTTTACTCCACAGACTAGAGCAGGACATAGGGATCAGAGGATCTGCTCTCCAGTGGTTTAAATCCTATGTGTCTGATAGGTATCAGTTCGTTAATGTCAATGGACAGTCCTCTCAGTGCACTCGAGTCAACTATGGAGTCCCACAGGGCTCAGTCTTGGGACCCATCCTGGTTACGCAACCCCTAGGAAACATAATGAGGAAACACAGCATTAATTTTCATTGTTATGCCGACGATACGCAGTTGTATTTATCCATGAAGCCTGACCAGAATGACCAGATAGAGAAACTGAACGCCTGCATCAGTGACATCAAGACCTGGATGACAACTAATTACCTCCTCTTGAACCCAGAAAAAAGTGAGGTCATTATACTTGGTCCTAAAAACCTCAGAGATGCTCTGTCTGCTCAGATAGTCTCCCTGGATGGCATAAGTATAGCCTCCAATTCCACAGTTAGAAACCTTGGGGTTTTATTTGACCAGGATTTATCATTTAAGGCTCACATATCTCAGGCGTGTAGAACTGCCTTTTTTTACCTGCGGAATATTGCTAAGATCAGAAATATACTTTCTAAGAGTGATGCTGAAAAACTCATCCATGCATTTGTTACGTCGAGGCTGGATTACTGTAACTCCTTGTTAGCAGCGTGTCCAAAGAGTTCCTTAAGAAGTCTCCAGCTTGTTCAGAACGCAGCAGCTAGATTGTTAGCTGGAACTAGCAGGAGAGATCACATCACTCCTGTGTTGGTTTCACTTCACTGGATCCCAGTTGATTCCAGAATCAAGTTCAAGATCCTCCTGTTAACCTATAAGGCTTTACATGGAATGGCCCCGTCCTATATTAAGGACCTCATAGTCCCTTACCATCCAATCAGAACACTTCGCTCGCAAAATGCAGGACTGCTTGTGGTTCCTAGAATTAGTAAAAGTACGGTTGGAGGTAGAGCGTTTAGCCACCAAGCCCCTGTCTTATGGAATAAACTCCCAGCTCATGTAAGAGAGGCCGACTCAGTTTCTACATTCAAAGTTAGACTGAAAACATTCCTCTTTGGACAGGCTTATTGTCAGACTAGTTAGTGTTCAGAGATTATTTAACTTAATGTTAAGTTGTTTAATTTAAACTTAATAATAACTATTTCTTTTAAAAGGCTGCTAGAAGTTGAAGCTGGGGTAACTATGGTGCTCTGGGGTTCTGTCCTCTTTTCTTTTCTACTTCTACCCTTCCTCTCTTCTCTATTCTTGATCATAATTTATCATTTAGTTCTCCATGCCTCTGTTTGGTACAGTGCGATTCATGTATTGTCCCTCTTTTCCTCTCCCCTCCTGGGGAGTGGGAGTGCTTCCAGACTCCAGTTGTTTCATCCGTGCTCCAGTTCCTGAACATTTACCTCGCCTTTGCTCCCGCTCCTACACCTGGCTGTGGATCCTGTCTCCGGCTCGACTCGCGCCTTTGACTCTCCCCACAACCACGACTGGATGAAGCTCGTCTGCTGGACTTTAAATGTGTAGTTGTAGATTTAGATAAGTTAATTCTTCTCTATGAGTTCTGGTAAATCGCCTGTCCGTCCTGGGGGAGGATCCCTCCTTCATGTGGGCACCCCTGAGGTTTCTTCGTTTTTTCCGGAATCCGGTTTTTTTGGGAGTTTTTCCTTACCGCGAAGGGGGGTCTAAGGGCAGGGATGCCAGTATAGCTTAGTCAGTTTGTTAGTTCATTTTAGTATTTTCCTATTGAACTCTTTGTATTCATGATCCTTTGGAGTTCATGTTTTACTTCGAAGCCTATCGAGACAACTGTTATTGTGATTTTTGCTATACAAATAAAATTGAATTGAATTGAATTGAATTAAGATTATGGAAGACTGATGTTGACCGAAGCCTTTCTAGTATTCAACTCTCTGCTGACACTTCAGATGGTGACTCAACCCCTCCCACAGACGGCTCATAGATTTCTGTAGTCAGAATCTTTGTTTGTCCTGAATTTGTGATACTATAAAATTTTAACCTTAAAATTGAAACAAGTAGCAAAATGATTTTTTTTTAAATGCACCTTTTGCTTGTTTGAGCTCCAAATTTGCACAACTCTATTACTGTTTATTTTTTACTTAAAGACAGCACGGATCAGGTTTTTTTAACAAGTTGATCTGTGAGTTATTTCTTCTTATTGTAAGTTTTCTTGGCATCATTTTTGCTTGACCTTCTGTCTTTTATTCCAGTGCATTTCTGTTTAGTTCACATCTGATTTGAGTTCCTAATGGCCTCAGCTGCTCTTTGTTTGGTAATTGCTGCCTCTATAGCTCCCTGTTTTTCCTGTTCTACGTTCCTCGCTGTGCTTTTCTTCATGTTTTCCTCTCCACTGGTTTGTTGAAGCCGCTCAGCTCCGTGTTTAACACTTTGGTTTGCTCCGAGTGTTGGGACAGTCGGGAGCATCGATGTTCTGGATGATCCTTTCACGACGCTTGTTTTCAAACTGCAGCTCAGTTTTGTGGTTTAAGAGAAAAATGCCTTTAAAATCCATTTCTTCTTTACTGAATCACTTTTCAATTTGCCAACTTGGCAGGGGGACTGGAAGGTATTCTTTAGTTATTACAGAGAGCTCATCATCATTCTTCTCTAATAATTGTTTTACAAAGTCTGCAACAATTAAAGTCAAACTGGAAAAAGCTTTTATTCATGATGATATACATTCCCAGAAAAATCAACTACAACAAAAGTTTCACAAAATGTTTTCTTTTTTTTAGGATAATTTCTTTGAGTGTTATCTTTGGACTTTTACTTTGAAGGGATGTTTATAAAAGTTAAAAAAAAGTTATAATTCAATACAATTTAAATAACTGAAAGGGTTTTCTTTAAATTCATGTAACACAGCCACTAAGTACATTTTACATGGATGAAAAAAGATCATACGTGGAAAAAGCGAGAAAAGATGTGGTCTTAATGTGAGATTTTCACAGATGCATCACAAATGAACCACGTTAAAACCACAAAAGATGTAAGATTTAACCACGTAAAAACGTAGAACATGAGCCGTGTGTGATTGTTGTGTTGTTTATTTGCAATTTATTAGTGATTTGTACGCAATTTTACATATGTAGAATGGTCGATGATTCATTTAATAATTGCGTAAACTACACAAAAATCCGCGTAAAAGTTGTAATTCCCAACCGACCAAAGATTTTGAACAGCTCAAAACTGAAGTTACATAAACCCGTCGGCCAAAATCCTTGACGGAAATCTGGCGCACGTGACGAATGACGCACGCAAGAAACATTTATGAGTTACGCATATCATGCTTGCATCACAAAATTCCACCATTTCATACGTGTAAAATGCATAAAATGTACGTAGTGGCTGCGTGACACGGCCTTAAGTCTTGACTGACCAGAGGAGGAAACAGAATCTGTTTGGGGAGTGGTGCATCGGTCACTTTAGATGAAGAAATCTGCACAAATCCTTAATATCATTCCCCGGCATGAGCGCTGAAGATGCGCCTCACAGATTACTGTAATAACGCCAAGGAAAGAAAAAGCTTGTTTTCCCACAATCCCCTTCCGGCATGACCTTGAGCATCTTCCTCTTTTGTTGTGATCGCACATACTGTTTTTTTATAATCTTTCTTTTCAAGAATCCTGTTTGGAAAATGAGGAATCCTGAGAATCCGCGCTCCATTCACAGCCTCTGAAGTGTAGTCAACAGCGACGATTAATTAGAGATTTGTCTGGAAGAGGGGAGGTTTGGGAGGCAGAGCGATAAAGCAGAAAATCTGCTGGCCTAATTAGGCGAATTTAATTTCTAACAGACTCTCATTGACTCAGACCTTGATGAGGCATATTTGGTGGAGATGGAGGGGGGGGAGGGCAGAAGACTTCATCTGGTCTGTTTCTTGTGGTGCTGCACGGGTGAAGAGCTCATCAAACGAGCTTCAGCTTGTCTGTTTTTGGAGTTTCAGAGGCAGGTTTTTGCCACCTCCTTCAGGGGGCGGGGTCTGAGTCTGACCTAGTTCTGACAGTGATGAGCCGTGGCGTTTTGGAGGAAAAACCGTCTGGGTTCACAGCAGCAAATGGTTATAGTTCAAGCTCTGTTGTGTTCCATTTTTTTCTTTGTTCAATCCACACCGGACTGATCTGTAGCGGATAGACGGACGTCTGCGCACATCCACGAAAGCAAGAAACACACGAATCATGTATATCACGAAAGACTGAAATTTAATTTGTGGAAAATGCACAAAATGTGCGTAGCGGCTGTGTGACACGGAGGCAGTACACCATGGTGCATCACAAGTGTGTGACTTCCACTAACCGCACACGTAACAATGCTTTGTAACTGACAATTCCTCATGACACAACTGCGTTCCAGTTAAGATGCAATCGCTCCTCTTTACAACCCTTGATGGGCTTGGACAACGCAAAAACCTGCAGCACGCCGTTAATAAAGATGTGCTCTTAGCCAAACTTCGCAGTGTATCTCCTTCCATCTCCCCAGCTTTGCTCAACTTGACCTACATTTTCAAAGCAGTGTTTTGTGTTCAGCTTCTTCTTTTAATCCACGGCTTTTGGGTGTTTTGCGGCGTAACGGTTGTCTAATAAACTGCCAATAAGGACAGACTACTGAGGCCTGTGAAGGACAATAAACTTTGTTAAACCTTCTTCTGTGCAGACTTTGTGAGGCGTCACAGCGTGAAACGCTTAGGCTTGTTTTAGTTCCTCTCTGCACTTTGGCAGTGGAGCAGCATGCTCATCAGCAGGTGGTTCCTGAATCGGAGCTGCAGCCGTCAAAGATACACATGTTCTGTTTCCTTCGGCCAGATTAGCTCCTACTTCCTGCTTCCAACTCAAAACTGACAACACACCATCTAGCGCGACAAAGAGGCAACTTTCAACAAGGATTTCTGTTTCAATGACAGTGTTTGAAGCTGAAAGCTTCCGAATTGGCTCTTTTCTGTAAATGCACACTTTGTTTTCGGTTTCTGAACCCCACCCCCTACAATAAATAACAGTCTGGGTGGTGTCTCTCTCTGCCTGCCGTGAGGTTTGACCCGTTAGCCTGTCCGCGTTTGTTGATGAGGAAGAAAGGGACCAAAAACTCAACTTTTCATTAAAAGTTGGACCAAACTCAGACTCTGGACCTCCCCCATGATCCTCCACAGATACATCTCCCAAGGTGGGCCCCATGTGGCTTCAGACCAATGTCTGGAAGGACGGCATAGCCCCCCCGGGTCTTTAACACCTTAAATGGTCGTCTTCACCAAATCTGTGTCTTGAGTTGTCAGTATCAGTCCCTGCTCCCGGTTTGGCCCCTGCAACCCCTAACTGGTTTCAACTGCTCTGCAGTCCCATGTGGGCTAACGTAACCAGGCATCCATCAATGTGATGATAACCATGTTTAAAAGTGTAACATAATAGAAATCATTAAAGAATGTACAAAAACCCTTCATTGCATGAACTGCTAATGACATAAATGTGGCAAAAAAAGCCTGAAAACATCTGTGGGGGGGTTCTCTGCTTCTCTGTGAGTCACTGCGCTCCACAGGTGTGTTGCATGTTAAGAAAGCTTGGAAAATCAATCTCCAAACAGTTACAGGCATCAATGTGGTGTAAACCTGGTCTAAATGACTTTTCGTGGGTTGGAGAGATGAGAATTAGAACAAAACTGTGCTGTGTAAGAGCCGTAAGACTAAATTCGGTCTGAAATCTTGAAATTTTCCAAAAAGAAAAGTTATCACCTCCTAACTAAATAAATAAATGGAGTAGAATTTAATTGAATCTACACCTCAAGCATCATTGGGAAGCTACTAGGGGTAAAAAGGTTAGATTTAGAAGTTGTAGATCCTGAACGGCGTTGGCATGGTGAGCTCACAAAAGTGGCGTTTTCCTGTTCCTTGCACATTTTTGATTGGAATATTGTGAAAACTTAATTCATAAATCCTTGGCTCAATCTGAACGAAAGTATATTGTTAACAAAAAACATCTGTTGCCAAGGAAAATAAAAAAATTACTTTTGCAGATTCTTCTGAAAATAACATAGATGTGTTCGTCACCCCCAGGAGATCTAAAAATAAAATGGTTGCTATGTAAATAAACAAAAAGAAAAGCCGCCGTTTAGAAAAAAGCTTTTTTTTTTCGAATAAATTTGTCACTTGCAGCTTTGACCAGAATGGCAGGAGCAGAGGGGGCATGAGGGGCTGTGTAACAGCCACTTAACTAGTTTAATTTCCCTTTTACATACATTTGCACTCTGGCTCCTATTTTATCTAACATTCATATGGTCCTTAAATGCCTGCATGTACTGATTTTAAACAACGCTTCTGTTCATTTTCATGTCCCAAGATGTAGTCTGACCTCTTTTGAAAGGAAATTTGGTCCAGTTTATGTCATCTTAGCCTGAAGTGAATTAATTTTGAGAAAGAGCCAAAAAAAAAAAATTTTGAGAAAATCCCTGAATATGGAGTCAGAACGGTAGAAATGCTTTGTTTATTGAGTTTGCTTAAGTGGATGCAGGGACAGGCTCAAGGTTTCAGGTGAGGCTATTAGATGAGGCTTTTCTTAAGGAGGGGGGGCTTGGCTGATCTTTTCCTTAAATGTCATGAACAAAGCTGCAGAAGTGAGCTTCATCTGAACAGCAGTGGGGTAAACAGCTCGTCCTACAACATCTACCGAGCGTAATTAGTGCCGGGCCGCAAACAGACATGACCCTTCCACACGTCCTGTACCCATCCGTGAGGATGAGTCATCGTGAGTGTGTGAGGGTGCATTATCATGCTGCAGTCGGTCACAAATTATATTAATAGCTCTCAGAAGATTGCTAAAAAGAGCTCTGCCGAAGTGGGAAAACATTTATTTTCTGGGATTTTCAGCCTTCTGCGTCCGACTGAGGGGTAAACCCACGCTGCCCATTTCTGCAGAACGCAGAGCCTAATGTGTTCTCAACCTGATAGCTCTTTCATTAGTGCCGGTCCGAAGACAAATAGATTCAATAAGATGACCAAATGTATCTTTTTCTGTGTAAAAAAAAACAAAACACCCCCCTTACTCCGTCTATCTGAGATGTAAGCGCACTAAACAGATGGGAGGATGCGTGCAGCCAGCAGAAGATTACCCAATGATGGCGCACAGCAACAGAGAGGTGGATTGACAAACCCATTATGGAAAGTTAAGAAAAGACGAGCTCAGGCGCCTGTTTTCAGGTAAATAAATGAGGATTGTGTGCAGCGGTTTGTGGCGTCGGGGATAATTTTGTCGGAAGTAACGGGGGATTTGGTTTCACTTCCCACACGGTGGAGCAGAACCATGTTCCTGTGCACAGATTTAATAGGATTCTGAATGGAATGCCTTTTGGGAACTATCAAAGCAAAAGAGACGAGCTAATGCCATGAATTAAAAAAAGCCGGTTTACAAGCTTTTGTTAGTGAACGTCTTTGTTTTCCATAACATGTTAAACGAAATGAAAGCAACAAATACAAGGAGGTGAAAATACCCTCGACATACTGTTATTGTAATATTGGATAGAATTGATTTGTTGGGATCACGCATGAGACGCTCAAGCGTGGTCTGTCCCACATGTACCAGAGGAACAATTGGTGTCCCACAGGGCTCTGGATTGGGAACCAGGTTTTTTTTATTGTTTTTTTCTTTTTCTTCTTTGTTTGAGACGTACAACTTTATTGTTGCTGTACAGCAGGAAAAACATTTGTATCTCTTTTTTTTATCATAAAAAAACTCAATAGAACTATTTTTTTTACTATCCTACCGTAAGAAAAAACTGTGATAAGAAAAGACAACTTTGTTGAGTTTATTCTCTTTAGGTCCAGTGTTGTGAATGTTTAAAAATAAAAGTAATTAAGTTATGATGTTATTATAGTTTCTCACTACTTGATCCGAAGGATAATTCAATTTTATTTTTTTGTATTTAAACCCAAGTGGAAATAAACACAAGAGTTAAGAAGAGACAGATAAAACACCTCAGTGTGCTTGAAAAGGAGTGGGTTAAAGAGAAATCTTGTATGATCCCTTTTTTTTACAACACCTGATGTATTTCTATGTACAGTTTTGTTCTGAACATTCACATTCTGCATAGCACCTGTGCATAAGTGACTTTTTTTTTTTATAAATCATTTTTGGCCTTTAAAGATTCCATTTGTTTGTTTTTTAACCTTTATACAGTCCCTTCTATAAATCTACACCACAAGAGTTCTAAAATAGTTAGTTCCTGAATTACTAAAAAGTAAAAGACTTTAGTTACCACGGAAAGTAACTATTTGCAATAATGTTAAAAAAAATGTTCACATATAAGTAAAATAGTCATACATTTGTATGTTTAGTGAAACATGAGTTCACAGTTTCCTTTTTTCATACAATGACAAACATATTAAAATTTTGAAAAGTTTAAACATTATTTTATTACTTTTTTTAATGACATTTTCTGAAAAATCTTTTTTGTTTTTATTAATTACTTCTTAAAAATAAGATTACTTTTTACAGGCTTTTCTCTGCTGGATTACAATGATTCTGCTCTTAGCCAATCACAATCACTTCCTCTTTTTAACCTATGCAGTTTTTCTTTGACAGCTTTCTGCCCGTTTATTAAATCAGTTCAATCTACTGCAACACATTTTGTAACAAGGTTATAAAAACAGGAAAAGGTTAGATGTTTCGCTAAAACTCGAGCTGTTTTCTGGCTGCAGTCGGTGACTTAAACACTGAGGGGCAAATAAAAACCCGACCACATTAAAACCTGTTCATTCTGATGACAGAAATCCAACCAGCTGGATGCGTCATCCGTCTGCAGAATGGACTCATTTCTGTGCTGCAGTGATTTCTATGCAGACGTGATCCACTGAAGATCAGCTCGTCTTCTTCCGCCTTTGGTTCTGGAAGACAGACGGATGGAGAAGAAGCTTGAGAAAACAAAAGTAAGAGGTTGAGTCTGTTGAGTGGGCCGGGAAAGAACCCCACAGAGCTGCTGAATGAGCTGCTGAATGCTTTCCTCACCATCAAAGGCTGGTCAAACCCTTCGTCAGATTCTAAAATATCTATACGTTACAGACACACCCTGATTGCTTTCTGTGATTTAGCCTGAAGGAGGGCAGCAGCTGATGCTTAGAAGGCAGGATATTTGTCTTTCAGCTGGAAAGTTGCTGGTTTAATCCCCCTTAAAAGCGCCTTTTTAGAATCCTGTTTTATTTTCTTTACATTTCCGTTTTCAGACGATGCTTCGCATGTTTGGATTAATGAGAGAGTTCAACAGCTGTGATCAAACCTCTGTTGCTGAACACAAATTTAGTGTTTACTTTTCAAAGACCCCGCCGTTTCTCCACTTCAGCATCTGATATTCTGTCTTCAGATGCTGTTCAGGCAGAATTTTAATGATTTTAGCAGTTCTGACGATAGAAAAACTGCATCTTCGGGTTCAAGTGAACCTGGACATCTTAGATCATCATAGAGAGCGTTTGTGTTGATTGCAGACAGCCCCCCCCCCCCCCCCCCCACACACACACCACCACCACCACTACCACCATGTGCAGGACCCCGTTCAGCAGGTCTCTAATCAAGTTTCCAGCTCCAATTTCCCTCATGCCCTCTCTTTGAACGGGGATCAGCTCTTCCTCAGTCGCAGAGTGTCCCAAAATCTGTGTGGGGATCTGTCACTGGAGTTTCATGAAAGTGAAAAGTTCACTGGGGGATTTTTGGGTCTAAAACCCCTTTTTGGTAGGCTTTCCCACCTGCTGAAGAAGTCCATTATTTGGAGGATTTTCGTGTTTGTGGTTCTCAGTTGGAGGGTGGGTGTTGAGCGTAGGATGAGAATGTTTGGAGATTTTGTGTGGGCGGCTGGCTGCTGCTAAATGACAATAGTCCTCTGTCTGGACTGGTGGATGAACAAACGTCTTCCTGCTTGGTCCTGGAGTTTGACTTTCTTAGAGATACAAACAGAAGACTCGTCTCTCTGCAAGTTCTGTTGAATTAAATATCTCAATATCACTCTGATGAAAATGTTTTTTTTGGTGTTTCTAACATGTTCTTGAGGCATTTTTCTGATGATGGACAGAAAATGTAGCTTAAAACTATGTTTCTCTTTATTCAAATCATGCCACAAGCTCTCTGCTCTGTTTCTGATGCATCCACTGTCAGACAAATGGATCCATGAACGTCTTTATTTTCCAAGTCTGAGCTGGAATCTGGATCAGAACCGGACGTCTGGATGGCTACAATACCAATAATATTAGATTGAGGGTCTGAGGGGCTGTAAGCTAGCAGGAGAGAGTGCAAACAGATAGGGCGAGGGGAAAGGGGCGGGGTTGCTCTACAGCATTGGCCCCACCCATCGCTAGCTGCTATGCAGAAACTATGTCCTAGCAAACGATACACGTTTTTTGATAGGATCAAAAGATGATTAAACTTAAAATACTTAGAAAATACCCCAAAACAAATCAGGCTGCTTTTTATTTATTTATTTATTTTTTTTTGTCAAATAAGAACTACAGACAGAAAAAGCAATCTAACTCATGAGATGCTGGAAAAAATAAAGTAAATAATAAACGTTCCCCTCCTGTTTTCCAACAGGTTAATTAATACCTCTCAGAGCTCTTTTTCTTTTTTTTTTGCATCTCTCAAAATTCTTTTGAGGGCCTTGTTTCCATAGCAACAGGGTTAGGTGTGTATCTGTGTGTCCAGCTTGACTTGTATTTCACAACAAGCTCCTGCTTCACCGGACACGTGCGGGGGTCAAGAGGAAAATGACGAATTTCCTGCAAACGCAGTTCTGATTTACAGACGACGAGCGAATGCGTCCCGTCAGAGGCAAGCAAACGCTGCACCCTAGGGTTAGTGCCCCCGGTTTGCTTTGTGGTTTTCTGCCGCTCGCTCATCGATGCTGCACAGATTTGTGTGTCTGGCATCATGTTTACAAGTCACAGTCAGTAATCTGAAGGCAGAGCCACTTCCCTCTCATTCTGCCACACTTTGTTGCCTTCTTTCCTTCATTTGCCGCTTTTACTATCTAAGGATTCGCCTCTAAAGTGATAAACAAACGTAAATGTGGTGGAGACCGTTAAAAAGTTCTTTTTTTACCTTTTTGGAAGTGCAAAAGTTTGCATGATGGGATTTCTGATGAGATTTCTTCTTAAAACAACAACACAAATGACAAAAAAAATCTTTTTTTCAAAGATGGGAACAGCTGTTTGAGCTTTTTAACACAAAAAGTTAATTAAATACAACCAAAAACACAAAGCAGGAAAGAAAAGCACTAAAGTTTTGAAACAGTTTTAGCATAAATCAGTCAAAACAACCATAGTAAAGCCAAATGGTTTTAGCTACACAGAAGAAAGAAACAAAACCAGACATTTGTGGTTGTCATCAGTGATGATAGGAAAGGTAAAAATACGAGAGTTATGATGATGAGACGGGAAAAAACTAGAATCTGCAATAAATATAAACATTGTTAAAAAAGTGTACAGCAAAGTAAAGGTGCTGGTAATCACAGCAGCATGGAAAGATCCGGGTCATCAAGTAAAATAATCCAGATCATTTTAAAAGGAAACTTCATAAATAAAATTGCAAATAAAAGAGATTTTGATAGGATATACGATGATTAAAAGACAACAAATATAAGACTTTATTAAATACGAGGACACAGCTAATGCTGTGTAAGCTAGCAGGAGGTCAATAGATGACTTAGTCAGGGGTGGACATAGCAACAAAGGAAGGCAATAGCCTGGGACCCCCAACACAATGGAGGGCCCCACTTAAAAAATAAAAAATAATTTTTATGCTCATTTTAATCTGTACATAATAAAAAAATAACAAAATTCCTGAAATTAACACAAGATCGCTCGTGTTGTATTCTCCCTCCTCCCTCTGCAGCAATGGACAATTCTGTAAACAGGAAGTTAACTAGCAGTGAGATTTTTCCCCAAAAATCGTTAAAATAAACTGTGTAAAAAGGTTTTCTTTTTATGGGGACATCTATGAGGTCAAATCAGGATCAGCATTGAGTCAATCAAAAGTCAAACATTTAAATTAGAAAATAAAAATTTAAATTAAAAAACAGTTTTAAAGTTGAACACTTAAATGCTGAAATGAGAAAAAAATGTAAATATAAAAAATATGTTTTAGCCATTTTTTTTAACGTCTTTTAAAAGAAATATTTTTGAAATAAAACCTGTATATTTGTTAAAAAAAAAAAGTGAATTTCGTCACCATAACTTCGATCACTATATGTCAATCATTTCTCAGTAGCCAATGGGCTCATAGCTCAATTACTGTACTAACTTAAACTGCTTCTTCTTATTAGTAATAACTGTATGTACTCTGAGAATTCAAGTACAGAAGAATAGAGGTGGACTTAATAAAAAAGTGTAATAAATTAATTCAAAACAAAAGCACAAAGAAAAAAAAGTTAAATGTGACAAGAATTAATGATTAGTGTAAAGTCAGTTCAGACTTTCCATTGTGAAAAAATGAAGCCCATTTGCTGAAAACGTCAACTGAAAGAAGATGGTCCATGCTGAGGCCCAGCCGGGGATTTTTAATAATTCAAATAACTGAGCGCTTTTTTGGAGGCAGAAACTCGTGGATGGATTGTTTCTCACCTGCAGGGAGCTGTTGAGCAGACAGGTGATGACTGCACATGGAAAGGAAAGGGGGGTTAAGAACATCAACAAGTGAGGAATACTGAAATATTTGAACAATGTGTTCCTACGGTCGATCAGCACTGACTTCTTCAGCTTTTTATTTTTCATGTCCTGGACGGCAGGGGACCAGATTGTTTTCCTAATCTTCCTGCGCGTTGGAGTGAGAATTTCACTCCCACTGCAAGCTCAAAAACTCAGCAATATTTGCACACGGCCGGCCTAGCACCCACTGAAAGTCAAGTTTGAGCATAGTAACCCGCCCCCTGATGACATCACAGCAGGAGAAACCGTCAAAAAATGCACGGGGGCCGAAATCTCTTATGTGGCTCCAAAGAAATAGTTCAAAACTAACAAAACATTGTCTGTCTATCACCTCCCAACTCATTGATCACTTGTTACTTTGGGGGAAAAAACTGTGGTGTTAAAGATTGTAAATTTTGAGTGCCGTTATCATGGCGAGCTCGCAAAAGTGGCGTTCCCCCTATTACTCGCACGTTTATTACCAGAATAATTTGAAAATTAAATACATAAATTCCCGGCTCCAGCTGAACAAAGCGATATAACATCTGACATGACTATGATGGGAATGTGGACGTGGTTGACAAACAACCTTGGTTGCTAAGGAAATCCGAATGTCAACTTTTACCAATTCTTTTAAAACGCACACAGACCTGTTCGTCATCCCCATGGGACCAAAAAATAATATGGTTGCTATGGAGATAAAATAACAGAAAGCCATCATTTTTTAGGAGTTTGTCACTCTTAGCTAGTGAAAGTGAGAGTGCAGGCTATACATATTTAGTCCTGGCTCCATCTTCTCTTTAAGTCAGGATTTTTTTTTTCCAAGTCCCAAATAGTGTTTTTGTGGAAAATGAGACTCAAATGATATTACAGAGTTTGACGGAGAACGCTTAAAAAGGTTCCCCTTGACACCAAGCGTATGGTTGTTCCAGCCAGAGGACGCTCTTCCCCGTCACTCCCCACCCGTCCCGCCCAATTAACTCTTCAACATGACTGATCTGACAGGAGAAAGTTGCTTTTCATAACCAGAGCCCGTCAAACGCACAGGAGGACTGAGACTCGATGGAAATGTCACATCAAAGCCTCACTCTGCACCGCTTTCCGCATTTCCGCGCTGTGGGACGCGCTCCAACGCAGGCCTGAGAGCAGACGCTCCACCCGCAGAAACGCGCATCCATCTTCCCCTGCAGCCGCCTGCTGCGTTCACATGCCAACGGACGGGGCACTGGGGTGGAGAAATTAAACGTGACAGCAAATCCTGAGGAGGTTATTGGTGGGTTATCGGGTTAACCTGTGAAATACAACCCAACTGACACCAGCAGGTTAGCTGCGCCTCCAGCAGCAACAGATGAATTATTCCACGCAGGAGCAGCTTCACTCCGCATGATGAGATGGACAAGAAGAAAGGGAAACGCATAATAAGATTTTGAAGTCATAAAACTGAAGAAAAGATTCTCCAAAGCGGACATGAGCCACACTATTCCAGTTTATGATAATTTGCTAAAATTAACGTGATTTTTTTTTTTTTGTCACTGAAAAGCTGCAGGAAAAGGTGAAGGGCAACAGAAAAGGTACATTTTTAGCCATGATGTTCTTCCATCCACAAACAATCTAAACGGATGGGCAGACGAGGATCCGTCCTGTTCTTTGTGTTCAGGTCCAGCATCACTTTTACGCTCTTTGATGGGAGAAAAAAACCCCATGCAGACACGGTCAGGGGCTAATGCTGAAGATAATAAATGCAAAAAAAAAGCCTCATGATGCTGGTCAGCTGAATGAAACCAGAGCCCGACCTCTGCGATGACCTTGGAAGGTCAGATAAGGTGCTGTGGTCTGAGTCCATGTGCACTGAGATAAAACAAATACCACAGAGCTGACAGCAGAGGCAGAGGTCGCTCTGCAGCAACAATTATTCATGCAACAAGCTTATTTTTGCTCTTGAAAATGTAAAGAAATGTGTAAAAGTAAAAGTCAAGCTTCCACAGCCAGACCCAAAAGCAATTTGATAAATGATAAACATTAGACTCTTGCTATATTGTTAATTTTTTTGCCCCGTCTTGCATGTTTTCTTTTGTTACAGTGTGCCTTGTTGTTCCGCACCCTGATTGTCTGTAGACTAGTGTCAATCTCCTTTGTTCGTCTCATGTGCAGAGTGTGTTCAGTGAAAAGGCTTGGGTCTGTCCTAGAAAGGTTTTACAGCCTTGGAGGCCCACTCCGATAAAAAAACTGTGTTTTTGGTGTTGTCAACATGTTCTTGTGACTTTTTTCTAATGATGGAGGACAATAAAAAAAAGAATATTAAGCTTCAAATGCATTTCTGAGTACATCTTTATTCAAATTCAGGAGCAGATGAAAAAATGTCAGGTTGTAGGGCTGTATGCTAGTGGGAGAGCCTGTGAACGGAGAGCTCTCAGCGATGCGGAGGGAAAGAGGGGGCGGTGTTGCTCCCCACTAGTGGTTCTGCCCACAACTCAGAGGGAATTTCTTACTCCTCCTGCAGAAATGACATCCTAGAAAATGACAGGGTTTTGGGTTTTGGCTAAAAACGGCATCATCATAATTAAGAGCACTGGGAACGCTTTGAAAACAGATCAGAAGAGGATCGGAGCGAGACTTAAAACATTTACTTTGCAGATTTCACCTATAGTGGGTTATTTTTAGAGCGTGACTTAAAGGAACCTGTATTTTTCAAAATAAAACTGAGCAGAACCTATATGTTGTTACTTTTGCTTTGCTTTGCTTGGAAATATGACATGATGTGTTTTAAAATCGGATCTCTTTCAGGAAGTATGAGTTTTTTTTTTCTTATTTTGTGATCTACTTTAAGGCTTTTGCATGTTAAATTCCACAATAAAACCAGGTAGATAGAAATGAGCAGCACCAGGCTGATTTACTCATCATGAATACTGCGAAGAAGCAGGTTAAAGGTATTTTTTTTTCCATAGAAACACTCCCAAAAAAGCAGCATTTATAGGATGGAATAAGTGGGAAGATGTGGAACCGAACAGAGAAAAGCTGCAGTGAAGCTCAGTGATCTTATGAAAACACCATTCCTTTAAACAATCTATGAAATAAAGTCTAGCAAGAACACATAGTTCAAGAAGTGTGGGCCGTCACGCCAAGGTCACTGGAATATAAACTAGTTAAAATCATCTAAGCCGCAGCAGACCGAGTTTTTGAGAATTTACAATCAAATTTACAATCAAAACACGCTAGAGTTGTCACAGAGATAAGGTCATTAAAAAGAAAAGCGGCTGCAGTCTGCCTAGCAGCATGCGGCTCCTCTGATTCCATTTCTGCTCCACTCCAGTTGGAGTCCTTTAAAGTGGGTGGATGGATCATCTCCACACCATCCTGATTAAAAATCCTCTCAGGAACACTTTCAATGTGGAATCAGAGATCTGAACTATGGTTTCCATCAAGTGGGGGCAGCTGTGGAGCAGAGGTGGAGTTCAGTTCCCGCTCCGCCCTCCCATATGCCAACGTGTCCTTGGGCAAGACCGTTAACTATATAAGAGAACTGGACTGAGCCGTCACCCTAGCTTCAAACAAAGAAAAAAACAAAGTCAATTCAGTCACATTTTTACCACGATACGAACGCCGACCAGTGGTTGGTCAATGTTTGGCCACGCCCCTTCTACTGACAGCAGGATCGGGAAAATGTGTCAGACGTTTGACGCAGGCTCCACCTACTTTTATTGAGGCATCGGTTCATAACTTGAGTAACTTTCACTATGTAAAAAAGATATAATTTAAAAAAGATGAGTATTATCAAGAGCATGTTAAAAATAAAAAGGTATCAGAGCAAGAAGGGTTGTTCTGACCAACGAATGAGTAACAGCTGTTTATGTCTCTATAGGTGGGATTCTGGCTTCTTCTTACAGTCAAAAAAAAAATGGCTAAAAGACACAAAAGACCGTTAACTAACCAGGAAGTGCTGCCTGGTAAACAGGAAGGAGAAAAGCTGACTGTTTCTAAACTGTTTCTAAACATTTTATTTTAAAGAAACATAAAAGTTTATTAATGGATGAAAAAAACGTGTTTAAGGTTTTCCACTTCCGTACAAAGCATAACTTTTAATAAACAATCTCTTTGAAAACTGATATCTGCCACAAACATTCATCTGTTGCATTCCAGTTTTTATCTATTAAACTGCTTTTTCTGTGATTTATTAGGAATCTTCAGACTTGTGAAACTCATCCTCCTTCTTTATATCTTTACAGTATATCTTTAACAGGCAGAATAATAGAAGAAGGAACAATATGCTTTGAAGCAGATTATTAGGAGATGTTGTGAGGCATTGATGGTTCTTTCTTCTGGCAGCTGTTACTCTTCAGCTGATGGAGTGAGTTGCGGTCCGAACTGCATCCACTCTGACGTGGCGTGTTTACCCACAGCTCCAGGAACTGTGGCAGTCACTCACTGTTTCTCGTTCCAGCTCCTAAACTCATCTGCAAGACTACAGCAGTTCAAGTCGGTGCTACAAACTGCTGCATGATGAAATGCGGCGCAACCGCTCGGAAAGCCGAGTGTTGCTGCTGTCAACCACTCCTGCCACTCAGAGGGGGGAGCTTCAGCTCTGGGGACCGCCAGCATCAGTCAGCGGCCTTCACTCACTGACGGCAGCTTTGATCAGTGGGATAAAGGCGACTGTGGCGTTATCTGCATTTCAATATGCTTAATGACAGATTAGAGAGAAAATGGAATGGGATAAAGATCATACTGACCGAAAGGCAAACGAACACTTTAGAAGGAAACTGTTGAACTACAGTAAAAAGAAGAAAAAAAATTTATGACAAACGACTGCTGATGAACGTGAACACTGATAAGAAAATTATTTATGGTTTGGATTTGCAAAATAGTCAAATGAGAAATGTCTCTTAGTTGTTTTGTCTGTATGTTTAAATTCAGACTGATGTGTAAAACATTTTCTCAAGTATTCAAAGATATTTCAAGTTGACAAACGTTTATTTGAGATTACAAACAGTTTAAGGTCGTTCTGAATCTGGGGTGCAGGGCCTAGACCCGCTATGGCAGAAAAAAAGAGAAATGGCAACAAAAACAAAGGAAGTCTGCATATAAAAGACACACTGCTGCAAATGTAAATACTGCTGCTGAAAATGTTAAAAAAATGGCGCTGAAAATATAAAGAAATGCTGCTGCAAATGTTAAGAAACGCTGCTGAAAATATAAAAGACACACTGCTGCAAATGTAAAGAAACGCTGCTGAAAATATAAAGAAATGCTGCTGCAAATGTTAAGGAATGCTGCAGAAAATATAAAGAAACGCTGCTGAAAATGTAAAGAAACGCTGGTGCAAATGTTAAGAAACGCTGCTGAAAATGTAAAGAAACGCTGCTGAAAATATAAAGAAAATGATGCTGCAAATGTTAATAAACGCTGCTGAAAATATAAAGAAACCCTGCTGCAAATGTAAAGAAACGCTGCTGCGAATGTAAAGACTGCTGCAAATGTTAAGAAACGCTGCTGAAAATATCAAGAAACGCTGCTGCAAATGTAAAGAAACGCTGCTGAAAATATAAAGAAACGCTGCTGCAAATGTAAAGAAATGTTGCTGCAAATTTAAAGAAATGCTGCTGCAAATGTAAAGAAACGCTGCTGAAAATATAAAGAAATGCTGCTGCAAATTTAAAGAAACGCTGCTGCAAATATTCATGTTTGTCCGAGAACGCCTATAAAGTGTGAAGTGAGGACTTTCACTGCCTTGAAACATCTATAATTGTAAAAAAATAAAATCGAGTACATCTCAGATTTCATATATCGCAGGTTTATTTTTTAAAATCTCACTCCTGCGATAAACGAGGGCATCACTGTATCCATAAGAAAAGACCAGACAAATCTTATTGCACACTACTCGTGCCATGCTTCAGTTCACACAGGAACATACTTCCACATTACTGTAAGCGGCTGACACAAACAAGAAAAACACAGACGCTTGCTCGGACGCCAAGCTTTGATGTGCGTTCGAAGGCAGCCTGATCCCACTGGATGATCCGCCGTGCCAATCCATCGGTGTACAGCAGCTTGGCAATACTTTCTCTGGCAAGAGTACACAAAGAATTACTGCTTCCACAGAACGGAAGACAGAATCAAACTTTGCATGTGTTCGGGCTTTATGCTCGTATGTACATGGAAAAGAGCTTTTCCCTAAACATCCTGAAAAGTTTGCATGTGTTAAAATCCCCTTGTGGCTTTTTTCAAACAGGCGTGGGATTCATTAGATGCAGGAAAACCTCAAAGATCTCTAGCAGAGTTGTGGTTTCCTGTTCAATTTAGATTTTTGAATTTGCGGTAAAAACGGGTGGACATACTTTGGACGGGTTTGCAGTTTGATCCACGATTTGGGTTTTTTTTTTCCAAGGGTCTGCCATTTTTCAGATTACTTTGGAGGCCAGAAAAACGTGACTCCTGGCAAACATTTGATTAAATCTGTAGGGTTGAAGAAAAAGCAACATTTTTTTCCCATTAAGTTTAAAAGGAAAGCAGCACTCGAAGGAGAGAAAAAATAGGGAGACATAATCGAATATATCAAAACCCGACAGCTTAAACGCAGACCTTGAAAACGCTAAACTGATATGGAAAATTTGTGAGTGCTTCGGAAAATGTAATAAAACGAGAGGAAATGTAATAATAAACTGTATTTCCTATAGACTATTTAGAAAATATCTGCTGTCCTTCTACATTTTTTGCAGTTATTGGTTGGGGGTGGCATATTTATCACTCAAAGGCTGCGACTTTTGAACACTCAGGTGGAGGCGGAGGAGGCTAGAACAGACAAACAGGCTCATCAAAGACCGAAACATTTATTTTTCATTTCTATCCCCTTAAAGTCGTCCTAAAAAAGGTTTACGTTCGGTTAGAATAAATTAAGATTGTTCTACATAAAATCTAATTATCCTTGTTAGAACATCTTCAGCGTCCCGAGTGGCTTCAATTAAAATTCCCAGCATGCATTGTGAATCTCAAGGTCACCGGGAGTGTGATCAAAGTTGCTGGTGGGGGGGGGGGAACAAAAAAACGGACAAACATCTGTGCAGCGTTTGCAGGATGAAGTGGAGCTCTTCACTGCTGTTTTGTTGGGAATGAAGGACGCTCTCGTCCCGCCTCCGTTAGCGATGAGATCTGTCACGTTGATGGATCGCCCTCCACGGAGTGATCGCTGGAAAAACGACTGTTTGAAAGCCTCTGGATGACCATGGATGTTGGGAAAACATCAGTTTTAGTCATGAATGCCGAAAAATGTAATGAGAATATTTTTTTCAAGAATAAAAACTTTAAAAAATTAGATTTTACAGCAATCCTTTTGTTTTGGTTACTGCTTCCACACCGCACTTTGTATTAAAATGCACATAATATAAAGTTATAAAGACTTCTATTGGCAGTACGTTTTATTGTTTGGGTTAATCAGACATACTTTACTGATGCTGGTAAATATTGTGGCAGCTGGTGATGGTCTTTGATTTTCACAGAAAACACGTTTTGTTTTCTCAAAACTTTAAGAAAAAGAAACCTGAAATAAGTAAATCTTCTGTAATGATTGTCAGATGGAAACTCAAGGACAAAAATCCTTCAAAGGCAAGTGTGATCTCTTCTAGTTAGTTTAGATCTATAACTTTTTTCTTCCCACAGCCTTGATTTGAAAAGGCCAGAAGTTATTTTCACATTGATTGTGCCGCATCAGTCCTCTGATGAATAAATCAAAGCAGCCGCTAAAACAGATTTTAATTTTTAAATCTGGCTTTGCTTCTCATCATTAAGCTCTGGTTTGTGGGCCTAAAAATTTCCCCCAAAAAGACTTGTTTTCACTAAACACTGAGAGTTCTGTCCCTCTTTTACTCTCCACATGCTTTCCTGTCATGTGCTAACTTAACTGTGCTAGTTTTATTCATTTAAACGTCTGCACGAACCTATTTAGTGAGGCAGCAGATCGCTGGTTAGACCAGTCTTTCTGCAACCCCGGGTTAAGTCAGACGAGTGTCTTCGGTGTCTCCTTCACTGATGTCACCAACACATCAACAGACTGTAGGAAGACAATAATTCTGAGGTAAAAACAGTTTTTACACCTAACCTGCTTTGAGAAAAAGAACTTCATTCACGCTAAACGGTTTATTTCTAAACAGAGTGGCCTGATGTCAAGCATCACACAGTCCACACAAATATTTTATCTTTTTATAAAAACAAAGAACTAGTGCTCTTAGATTTGGTTTGTCAGCTGTTATTGTGTTGAGGTTTTTGCAGACCCAGCCCTGTTTGCCCCCTCTCAGCCGTGTTTCTCCGATGGGTGTGTGTGTGGGGGGGGGGGGGGGGGGGGTAAAGAGTCAGAGAAACCAGAATCAGTGGGGACAGGAAAGCGGTTTAGGAGAAGATTTAGGGATTGACTTCCATTCTGTAAATAATATAGATACGTAGGATTCAGGTCATACTTAGTCTTGAAGCACACATTTATCCATCCATCCATCCATCATCCATCCACCCATCCATCCATCCATCCATCCATCCATCCATCCATCCATCCATCCATCCATCCATCNAGACTGTTTGCTTGTTGGTGGCTGATAAAGAGGTGAGACTTTCAGAAGCTTCTTAGCTTCATCCTGAATACCTGTGTCTCTGTGGTTGCTCTGGTAAGCTTGAAACTCGCTGTCAGTGGTTATCAGACGTTCACGCGCACGCCGCTCCTACTGTACCACGCCAGGAGGGCTTTCCGTTTCATGCCTGTTACCTCGCTCACAAACACTTTGCTTAACAGCTGACAACTCCGAGAGAGGCAGTGGAAGTTGTCAGAGAGCATCTGCCATGCTGCAGATTTGTGTTGCAAGGAAACTTCTGGAAGAGCATTTCACACCTACCGTTCACGCGTGACAGCCGAGCGGCGCCCGCGCTCTTTAGTCAGATTATCTGCGCTTCGCCTGATCTGACTGACTTCTGTGGCAGTTTTCATGTGGGTGATTGGACACCTTTCCTCCCTCCCAGTCACAGCTCAGCCCTGCTGGAGCTCACTTAGATTGGCTGGACAACCATTGAAGGGTGGCTTGAAAATACAGCTGCACAATATGGCAACTTTTGTTTAGCTGTGAAATGTTTTATTTCTCCAGTTCTCATGGAATTTGAAAATGAAAAGACAGCACGACGGGGGGGAGGGGGGGGGGGACACGTCTTTATGTTGTTTAGTACATGATGGGGATGAATAAAGTATAATGACCGTCATAAATACTGGAAAATTTAAATTCTGTCCAAGTAGTATTTGTTCAGGTTTCATCTTCATCACACAGCCACTACGTACACTCTACGCATATGGCATGGAGGCCATTGGTCATACGTCAATAAAGGTGGAAAAAAGAGAAAAGTTGTGGTCTTTATGTGAAATTTTCCCAGATGTGTCACAAATGAACCACGTTAAAACCACAGAAGTAGGAATAACCACACAAAGAACACATAAATCAACATAGAACGTAATTATTGTGCTATTTATATGCAATTCATTAGTGATTCGTGAGACAATCACGTAATTCATTTTGTGTGCTGTCACCAGACCTGTTGTCTCATGCGGTGTCGGGTCTAGCGGTTATTCTCAGGACTCTTCAGATCCGTCCTTTGGAGTGAACTATTTTGGACCTTAATGTCCTTGAAAGTGCTAAATTCTTGTCTTGTAAGACCTCCCCAGGTGAAATATGGTGCTCTTCTCCGAATTGGTTGGACATGGCCTCAGGGGTCTCTCCTGGTGTCCGGGGGGAAGCGCTTCTCTGTGGTGATGGTTGATGTCTTTAGAAGAACACAGGGATGAAAGCGCTGCCTCTAGTGGATCGTCTGTTCATTTGTCATCAGGATCTCACCACACGTTACCAGATCACAGCTTTTAGAGTCTATAAGACTGTTCTTCACTTCAGTTTGTTGTTTCAGAGTATTTTGAAAGATCTGACTCTGAAAGCGTGTGTCTCACAGACACAAACAGGTTTTGTCCACCTTATTCTCTGCACTGAACTGGTTTCGATGAGATCTCACTGAGAAACCTTCAATCTCAGATCAAATGTACCTTTGATACAATGAGTAAAAAAGGGGAAATCAGAGTTGTTGTTTGTTTTTTTAAACGTTTTAGACTTTAGATCAAGTTTCAACATCACAGATAATTGGATGGTTTGTGTATTTTCATTAAAAGAGGAAAACTGGTTCCCCTCAGCCGGAGGCGGCGGCGGCCCCTGACGGCAGGAGCGGTGAGGTCTGCGAATCAGCGCATCAACATGACTGCCGCCTCGCCTCACTCTCTGCATCAGTGTCATTTCAGTCCTGCTAATGAGCTAATGAGTCTCCGGCTCTCTGCATCTGCTGATGCTTTAGGCGAGACCGGCCAGCTGCTGAACTCAATACAGATGAGGTTCCATAGTCACCAGAGCGCCGCACAGCCACAGGACGTGACGCCTCCTACCAGCTGATCGGTCTGCAGGCTGACTGCTCCTCTGCCCTGCTTGATGAACCCTTCCAGAAGCTGAATTCTTCACGGGCTGAGACTCGTTTTGCACTTCATCTCCAAAGCAACCGACTGTTCTTTTGTTCTGCTTCCCCTCTTTGTTTCTCTTCTGCTCGATTGTATCCAAGTCCTTCGCCTGCTCTAGTCGAGTTACTCCTCTTGCTTTGATAACATCTTCTCATTTTTTGGATACAGCTCTTATCTCTTCCTCTTCTCTCTTGCAAAGCCGTAAATGGAGACTAGGAGCATTTATTGTTTTCCAAAAGAAAAAATGATAAAACATAAAGAGCTTTCTTTCTGTATTATCTGTTCAGAGGGTGAGACACGATGAACATAGTTCAGAATAACTTCCTTTGGTCTTGGTCCACTTCACAGCTCTTTACTTTATTACCGGCACTCCAGCCCTTTTTTAGAAAAACAGCAGAATTGATTGACATTTTTGTCACGTCTCTGTTTTTGGCACTCATACTTTTTTTTAGATGTGTCATTTTGTGCTTTTTATTTTATTTCTACACCAAGTAATAAAAACTAAAATGACGGGAGTTGAATTTTCCTGCTATATTAATGTCTTTAAGAAACCTGACAGTGAGATAAATGTGCGGAAGAAAACATTGACTGCATATGTGTACTAGACTGCATATGTCGAAGTCGGTAATCGTCAGTTAGCAGTCATTGGTCTGAGTCGGTCTGAGACGTTGTTCCTATGGCAACCACTCCCACCAATCAGGCACCGATTACCACTACCCCTGAAAGCGGGCTCGGAAGAATCCGTCAATTGTTCGAAAGTTCAACGGGAGACCATTTATAGACGCACCTGATTGGTCAGTTTATGATGAATCAGTTTTCAAAATTGCTGCTTTACTGTTGATTTCATCTCCATAGCAACCGTATTAGGTCGCCTGGGAGTGACAAACAGATCTATGTCGTTTCAAGAAGAATCTGCAAAAGTACATTTTTTAATCTCCTTGGCAACATTTTTTTAACCACACCCACATTCCTAATATATTTATACTTAATGGCATAATGTTTTGTTCAGCTTGAGCCAGGGATTCATGTAATATAATGTAATATATAGAATGTAATATATTTTCACAATATTCCAGTAAAAAATGTGTGAGCTACAGTGAAACGCCACTTTTGCAGGTTTAGCACGCTAACGCCAATCAAAACCAACAACGAAACCAACTTTTTCCCCCCAAGGAGCTTCAATGATGCTCGAGGAGTTAGGTCAACGAAACTTCACTGGTGGTTGTAGACTTGACCTGGCAGCTTGTGTGTAAAATTACTTGAAGATCCCTCACACTAAAGTTTTATTTTCCCATATTGTGCAAAGTGTGAACATTTTCAAATTTCACACTCTACTACAAAATAGCCACCAAACTGTGGGTCCCGTAGTCATCCCATAAGAATTCCAAAACTGCCTTTGGTCGAGGTGAAGTGCAGGAAACAATCTGGTCCTTGCAGTCCAGGACCGCTGCATAAACAGTGTATGGAAATTCCCCCCCAAAATATCCCAAACTATTTATGCCTTTTAAAATTCAGATAAATAGGTTAAAGTTGCAGCTTAGAAAACAAAAGCTCAGCAGCCTCCAAAAAGTGTTTGAGCGCCGGGGGAGGCGGAATGTGGACCAATCCACGGGCGGAGACTCATTGTGAAGCACTTTGTACCACAACGGAGGTTAAAAGGCAACATGTAAGTCCATCATTTATCATTTAGAGGCTCCTATTAAATTGTAATGCAAATTTTAAATCCCTTAAAAGACGTAAGATTAGAGAGATATCAGGAAGGTGACAACTCCGGTTTAAACTCATGAAGGTTTCATGTGAGCGAACGCCACGCTAAAAAGCCCCCCCCCCCCCCCCCGAACATCTGTCTGAGCAGATGTTTACGTTCTGGTTTACAGTACTTCATGTCATTTTCATCGTCTCCTTACTAAAGCGGCCACTACCCGTGTTTATGTAAGACTGAAGCGGCGATGATCAGACACTTGGGTCTCCTCCAGCTGACTGTCACGCTCGTCTCTTCATCTGAAAATGTCGCGCCGTCGCAGGAGAACCGGGCAAAGTTTGGTTTTCAGAGCAGAAATGCATTTTCTGCCTCCATCTGCACACACTGAGAGCTGGGGACAGTTAGGGCTGCCCTGCTTAAATAATCACAAACCTCAAGGTAAATTATTAATCAGACTTAGCATGTTGTGTGCCCATGTTATGCAATATGCATGTTTATGCTTTTAATTATGACAAGGAGGCATTGTGGAAGTCTTGTATGAGCATTCCTCAATTGCCTGTTATGTTTTATGCATGCCAAACGCGGCTCGGAGACAGCAGCATCTTCGGTCCTGCTGCAGTCCGGAGTGGGCTGATTCGGAGGGAAGGCTTGGCCTCCTTTTGTTTTGACAGCATCGTCAGGCAGCTTAACTTAATACAAGTGTTCATGTCATCAATCTAAGCGCATTTTAACAGTATTTAGAGGTGTAAACAGTCCGACAGAAGGATTCCTCCTTTTTTTTACTGTAGTTCAGATCATTAAACAAATGTAGATACTCTACAAAGATATTAATTTACAATACATTTTCCATCCATCCATTTGCTATCGCTTATTTTGGATCGGATCGCAGGGCGTTCCCAGGCCAGTGGGGGTCTTTCCCAGTGGGACATGCCTGGAATACCTCCCCAGGGAGGTGTCCAGAAGGCATCCAGACCAGGCAACCAGGCTTTCGTCTTTCTTTCTTCTCTGTTTCTTTGTTTATTAATGGAAAATAGCATTTTCCTGAACTTGTTTGGAAAATAATTGCCATCTTTTTGCTAATTTGTAAGGGATATGTGCAATTACTTTTTAAAGTTACTGTAAATGTCTATTACTGTAGGCTTGTTGAATCAATAAATCTTTTAGAAGAAGTAAAGCAGCTAAAACCTCCAAAGAATTAGAGAGAACACCTGTCAAACAAAGTCTCAGACTCGCTTCAGTCTGAAAGGTTCTGAAGCTCTGAGGCTCCAGAGAACCACTACCAGATCCTTCATCCACACATGACGAACACTGACTGAACGGCCGACCAGCAGGAGTCCAAAAACAAAACCAGGACTCATCTGGGAGGCCTGGATTATACTCAAAACCTCTAGATGTCCTGATGAGACAAGAGGAACTTTTATTGGGTTCATCTCTCGACATCCATTATAAGACGATCATAGCGACACTAAAGCATGGTGGTGGTAGTTTGATGGTCTGGAACAGCAGTTCTTTACTACAGCAGAACTGCATCAGAACACAGCAGTTAAGTCAAATGAACGGATCAGAAAAGTGTTTTGGTCAAACCATTGCCTGAACCTCAGCAATATTTGGTTTTGTAGCCTTAAACAATCATTAATACTGAAAAAACTCTTGACTTTGTATGGAAAACATGAGCCAAATTCCTCCTTATTGACACAGCAGGTTTTGTGTATTTAGGGTTTAAAACAATAAATGTGACACCAGAGAAACAATACTTTTCCCAGCTGCCTATTTCTCTACGAGTGGAAGAATCTGTCACGGTTCCCATTAGAGCTCTGCTCTGACATCTGTGAAAGTGGCCATGGTGTCCCTTATTGTGTTGACGCAGCATGAAACCCAGGCTGGCATGCTCGGCCTAATCTGACACATCAGATATAGCCCCTCTTGGCCTGTCTGTCTTTCCTGTCGCTGCATGCAGCAGAAAAAACCTCCCACCTCCACTGCCCTCCTAAGGCCTGTTCACCGTCTTTCTCTGTCATTCCTGTCGCTTTTGAGTGATGGGACAAAAAGTTCAGGTTAGACTCGTGATATCTTCCGTTCAGCGTGATAAGGCCGGATAAGAGGCCTTCGATATCCAGGCCTCTTATCGTTATTTCAAAAGGGAGAGATATTGCAGATTTATTTTTGAGACAGAAACGTGCATGAATTAGGTCCATAATCTTCTGCGATTAGGCTCTGGGGCCGATGACGTCTTGTGGAACTTGGACTACAGATGAACAAACCCAAGAGCTTAGACTAAGGCTCAAGAACCGCAACCCTGCCTGTTGTCCAGCTTTCCCTGGACTGCGTGACGCTGACTACATAAATCAGGTGTGTTCAGTTAATCAGGATTACGTGAGTCAGGTAACAAGCAGTAAACCGGACAGGGAGAACTGGAATACAGGCAGGGTTGTGGCTTCTAAAGACCAGGGTTGGCCAGTCCTGGTCTAGATGCTAATGGTGGCTAGAGATCAGACCATCCCAAAGTATCGTTCCAGGTGGATAATGGGGTGGAGGCGGGGCGGTGAACCATCTAGAATGTAGAAAAAGACGGCCGTTCATGGATTTAAAATGATTGTCATTGGCTGAGAAGAAAGGCAGCCCGTTTAGCTACTGGTTCAAGTGAAGGCCTAATTGATGATGGTGTGTAGTGAAGTAACATCCCAGCGTACCTGTAAGTGAGGTAGATCTTTCCTATTGAATTTGGGCCAAAGCTTCACTTCAATAAGGGGAGATATTTGGAATGTGATTTAAGATTTATTTGTGTTACAGAAAAATGTCCATGATTAAAGTCCACAATCTTTAGCAGTTCTGCTCTGGGCCAATTACATCTTGTGTGCTTAGAATGAACTCTGTCTACACCTTGATGTGGTTCGTAGTTAGAGGCCGGATCTTGACAAAACATTGCTCCAGGTGAAGAGCAAGGTAGAACCATCTGGAATGAATTGAGACAACATCTGTGAATTTAATTTAAAAAACGTACGATTGGCTGTGAAGAAAGGCGAGCAGTTCAGCAATTGGTTCAAAGGACATGCCTGATTGATGATGACGTGTGGAGTGACGTAACAACCTAGTGTACCTGTAAGTGAAGTAGATCTCCTTTATTGAAATTGTGCCACAACAGACGCTCTGATTTTTGTTTCTAGACTTTGGTGGCATTTTCTTTTTTACAGTTTAATCTGCAGCCTACTAGCAGTTTGTGTCGTGTGCATCTGCCATCCTTCATCGATCACAATCATAAGGCAATTGGTGTGTACTTATATAGTTACAGTCCCACCTACACTCAAATTGAGGCTTCACTGCCGAACACTGGCACCCACCTGTTTCTGGGTTTCTTTCAGTTTTCCTCTTTTAGGGGTTATTTTCTTTATGTTAGATGAATTGTTCCAAACTATATACATAAAAGAATTTGGCCTTTTTAGAATCAACTAACAACAACCCAGTGGTTTCCAAAAGGTAGAACATTGCATTTTCTTTGGAACCCTTGACGACTTTGGTCAGGAAAAGTGTGAACCAAACTCCGTCTGGATCTAGATGTAAACTGTTCCTTCCACAACGTAGTTTCATCAGCAGTGAAACGCTACACCAGAACAAACGGAAAGTCTTTATTTCCACCTTGCAACAGAAATAAACAAATTCAAAAGCTCAAATTAGTCTGGATATTAAATATGAACTCATACCTGAGTAAGCGCTTATCGTCCCCATTGGCCTAAGAAGTAAAACAGCCGACAGCCAACACTAATTTATTTCTATTTGCTCAGAAATGAATTTCAGCGTGTGCTTGTCTCCGGAGATTTCAAAGTGAATGGGATTTTTTTTTCCTGATGAAATGTTCTCTCATTTTTCCAAGATTGTGTCTTCCTATTACAGAAGCTCTCAGCTGCTGTGCAGAAAAGTCACCCGGGTCTTGTAATTTCAGATCAAAAGCAGAGTGGCGTTTTAAAAGAAAAAGCCCAGCAGCCCTCTGTGATGCTCACTTGGAAGCACCAGACCAAAAAGCAGAGCCTATGCAGGCTTTCTGCTAGGTCTTTGTGGATGCAGGTCTGCAGAGTGGCTCTGTGGAAGTGGACTTAGTGAATGCATCAACATCAGAAAGTGACGTGTCTAAACATCCAAATGCTGGATAAGGTTGTTTTTTTCTTTTTTACCTACCGTTACTCATTTGTTTCTCCAGGCAACTCCACGTAAATCTTATGCTATGTTCACACCTGGTATATACCGAATGCGGGTTCTTGAATGCACTTTTGGCATATGGCGTTCACGCTAGACTTTCGCTACCCAATAGTAGCACGTTTGCCACCTACAGTTTGAAGAGGCTTGGTACAAAACGGTACGAAGCCGTACAAGTTTCTTTCACAGCTCTATTCCATTATATGACAGTCTTGGTGTCATAGAATTCCATCCGGACACAAACCACATTAGAAACAGTATTAGTTTCTCTTTCATGATCAAATTTTAAACGGTTGGCACTTCTTTGAATAAAGTGGATGCCATCCATACGTCACTACCAAATCCGAGTTCCCGATTGGTCAAAGTTCAACTGGTTTAACTATCAACATGCCTTAAGTGGCCAAGAAGAGCCCAAAACAGATTTAAAGACATGCAAAGCAACACGCGAAGGAAAGTGTTTTTATCATTTTCTTCTAAAGGTCAAAGTGCGCATTTACATGTATTTACATGGACTTTTCATTGGAAGTGGTCACTTGAACGCACGTTGCAGACAGAATTACCCGTACAACTTACCACACACAATAATGGTACGTTCCATTTTATGATGTCCCTTGAAGTGGCCGCACGAGACACAAGACATACCTGGCACTCAAGTTGGCTCTAAATTAGTCCTGAACCGTTTTCTTCCTTGTTTTTCTTTGTGGAAGTGAAGTTTTAAAGCAGATACGGTTACTCCTTTACACCATATCAATTCAGGGCTGTATTGGTTCCAATGTCACAATCTTAGTGTTGGTTCAAGAAAGAAAATAACATTTTGGCATTTTATTGAAAATTTCCCCTTCTCAGGACTACTTCTCATGCTGCTGGAGACTCTCCGTCTCAGAGGACCAGGGGTCAAATTAAAGGTCAGACAGTTTAGGCAGGATTTCATGCAGGAAGAACCAACAGCAAAGACTTTACTAGCTGAATTCCCCCCCCCCCCCCCACACCGTGTTGTTTTTATTGTGCTTTTAACTCCATGAGCGATCCCATCGGTTTGTCATTTGGATGCAGCTTTAGCCTCGGCATGGGTTTAAATTTTCCTGTGATGTGTTGTTGCTGGGTTTTGCCTGCAGGACGCCAAATTTGTGGAGGAGAGGAGGAAGCAGCTGCAGGGCTACCTTCGCACGGTGATGAACAAGCTGGTCCAGACTCTGCCGGAGTTCACCGCTGGGCCCTCCAAAGAGACCCTGCTGTCTCTGCTGCCTTTCTGTCAGTAAGTGCAGCCGCGCTGTTTGATATCGGATACAGACAGTTGGATTTTGGTGTCAGTTTGTTGGTAAAACTGTTAAAATTCACACATTTTACTGCTGCTGTGTGAGAAACCCTCTGAATGACTGACTCTTGTGCTGTCCCTCCCTCGCATGTGGAAACCAGACGATTGAATCAAACTGTTATCCATACTCACATCTGCTTCCACTCAGTGCTGTCAGTCAGTCAGCTGACGTGATCTGTCACACAGTCGGCCTGGAAAGTCATTTCCTCTCTGGAGGCGTCCGAGACCTCTGGCCGAATGCAGTGGCATATTAGATATGAATTTAACCTTTCACCTCCTAGACTTCAATACGTCATTCTGAATCTTCTACCTTCTGGAAAGAAACGAGGGGGTGAAAAACGTACGGAGAGCTCGTTGACTCTTCAAACCTAAGATTTAATTCAGGTAATTGTAACATTTGTAACCGATTCCAATTCAAACCAATTCAGAAAAGTCTAAAAAGGTTCCCAGGTGTTCTTCGTTTTTGCAGGTGAGTCACTTTGATCTTTTGATGCTTTAAGATTTAAACTTTTTAAAAGTTTGTCACGCAAAATCCCAAACTGATAACGACTTAAGTAAAATAAACTCTTTACAGAAATGAAGCTTCTATTTAATTTATTTTTTTGGTCAATACAAACTAGAGACGAACTTATGATAAAAAATTGTTCAAATTTTTAAAAACAAAAAAAGTCATCTTATTTTTTCAGCCTTTTTAGTCTCTTTAGTTTCTCTTCCAGCAGTAGTTTTCAAACAGATGTGGACTTTAGTCCCATCAGTGTTTTAACCATCGTCATTTAGATATGGATTCTTTTCCCCCCACCTGTGTGCCATTGAACTCATCTCAATGTTTTCTGAATTCAGCAAACAACAAACTGAATGAGCCGCGACAGTTCACACCTGATAAAGACACTAAATGACAAGAAATTCAACTCCATAAATAACTTTAATTGAAAACATTTCAAAAACAACAGAAAAAAAGACAATAATAATAAAAAGGGAAGATATCAAATATTTTTGAGATAAGTCCTTATTTGATTAGAAAATAACATATTTACTTTCAATCATAGACTTTTTTGGTCTTATACACACAGTACTTATATATATACGTTAAATCCATTGAATGTAATAGTTGTCTAATGGAGTTGGATTAAATGCTTGAAAGGGAAGAAGTGAATTTAAATAATGATAAAAATTGTGTTTTTTGTTGATTTGAACATGCTTGTTTGGCATTTTTCAGATGATGGAGGACATCTATAAAGTATTTGATGAGTATTTTTTTTTTATAATTTAAATTGTTTTGAAAAAATGCAGTTTGAAAAAGATCGTATTTGTGACATAAATATAAAGTATGGGCGGGTCACCAGCTCCCTACTCTGAGCTCTGAGGAACAGTGAGGGGAAGGGGGGTGGGGTTGCTCCACGCCAACAGTCCCACCCACGATTCAATGAACTACTGCAGCTCTGCAGAAACTATGACCTAAAAAACAACACAGGTTTTATTTTTTTGGCATAATCATAATTAAAATACCCCTCTTTTTCTTTAAAATATTTGCCAAATTCTGTTTCTATCGATATTAGGTTATTAATACAGTTGTAGTTTAAGTGCAGATTATTTATCAAGGAACAAAGATAAAGTTCTTATTGTTTATCATCAAAACATATGAATACACTATTGCAGAAATCCATTTTGAACATTGTGTAACAAAATGGAATACTAATTGATTGTCAGTATAGAAAACCTATTGCAGAAATTGATCCAGGATTTACACAGGTGATCCATGAAACGCTCCCAAAAGTTCAGACTCTCATTTTTCAAGTGGTGCTGGAGGATTCCGACCTGAATTTTCCACATTTGATCCATCTGCTGAGGGATCAGCTGGCAGGAACACTCCATGCTTTAACATAAAATTATTTAACACATCGGTGAAATACACATCAGCCTCTGAAACAACTATCTATTGATTTATAACATAGCAACTAAAAAGTCCATAGAAAATTGCAATAGAAACAGCAACAAAGAAACAACAAAAGAAAAGAAAAAACAATTAAAAATGGACTTGATGGACAAATCGGCCCAGTAGGAGCTGCAGATCTTTAACAGTTTTTACCCACAATCTATTTCTTCTTTGGCTCCATGGATTTGTGGAACGGACAACTCCAGATAAAAAAAGAATCAATAAAAACCAGCAGCCACTGTCTCCGACTTAGCTGAGGATATTGCCTCTATCTGTGATCGATCAACGTCTGAGAGCCAGTGAGGAAAGGGCAATTCTAAGTACAGCTGTAATTGATTCAAATCCTTTAAAAAAAAGAATACATGTGGACTTCAGATGTCTTACGGGGAGTAATATTGATGGAAATTGGCCGACCATCAGTTTGACCAAAGTTCATTTTGTTGATGAGCAGTGCCTACAGGCCAGTTCATTGTCTCAAACTGGGGGAGCCAGATGTAGGGACCAATTAACCTAATGACCATTCGGCAGGACTCACGCTGCTGTGCTGCTGGCCGCTACCTGCTGGGGGGTTCAGCCGCTTCACTCCAGTCAGGGAACATTAGACGCCGCCGTGCAAAGGAAATTGCGCCTAAATTATTAAAATGATAACAAAATTTGAATATGAAGTAAGTTTTTTTTTGTCTCTGCTGTTTTCTGTACCTGATTTCTTAGGCGTTATTGTGGTCTGGTAATGGCGACATTTAGTCATTTCCTCATAGGAAAAGATAAATCAGCTTATGATCATCGTTGCGTGACCTGCAGACGGTAGTGGCAGGACTAATCTAATTTCTTTTTTCCTTGGGTCAGATTTGAAACAAAGTAGGCCTTTATTAAAACTGTCAGAACAACATTGTGGGGTGAAAACAGTGATATTTGCCTTCAAAACATTGCGAAATGACTGTATAGTAAGCTCACGGTCACGCCAAATCTATTCTTATTCAATTATTTTTCTTTTTTCGCTCTAACGGAACCGATTTTGATCCAACAGCTGACTGAAATGTTGATTAATTTATTACTGTTAAAGGTCATTCAATGCAAACCATAAGAAAATCCAGAATGGATTAAAGTCACGTGGCATCATTTTCCTCACACATTGATTCAATCAAAGTGGTGAACATCTGATCTTTGAGGAAGCAAGGACACTTTTACACAAAGGCAGGCAAGGCGAGAACCGAACTGAACCCCTCACTGCTCCTTGTGATCTTGTTGGTGCCTTGCTTGGCGGCTCTTTTATCACCAATGTGTAAATGTGTGAATGTGATTTGTCACCTAAAAGGACTTTAATTAAAGTGCTAAATAATTATACGTCATTTGTGGTATTTTATCTCTGCAAGACATTTAAAAATACAATTAGTCTCACCTTCCACCGTATTAGGTCACCTTGCTAGTATTGGGTCAGACCCCCTTCTGCCTTCTGCCTTAATCCTTGGTGGCATTGATTCATAAAGTTTCTGGAAACATTCCTCAGAGAGTTTGGTCCATATTGACATGACAGCATCACACAGTTGCTGCAGATTTGTCAGCTGCGCATCCATGAGGCAAATCTCCAGTTCCACCACATCCCAAAGGTTCTCAATTGGGTTGAGATCTACTGGAAGTAGCATCAGAAGATGGTCCACTGTGGTCAGAAAGGGATGGAAGATGGTCAGAAAAAATACTCAGGCTGTGGCGTTGGAACCATGCTCAACTGGTACTAAGATGCCCAAAGAAAATATCCCCCACACCATGACACCACAACCACCATCATGAACCATTAATACAAGGCAGGATGGATCTGTGCGTTCAAATTCTAACCCTACCATCCGGATGTGGCAGCAGAAATGGAGACTCTTCCACTCCACCAGACAGTGTTTTTCCAATGTTCTATTGTCCAGTTTTGGCAAATCTGTGTGAATTGTAGCCTCAGTTTCCTGTTTTTAGCTAACAGGAGTGGGACCCGTTGTGGTCTTCTGCTGCTGTAGCCCATCTGCTTCCAGGTTGGACGTGTTGTGCGTTCAGAGATGCTCTTCTGCAGACCTAGGTTGGAACCAGTGGTTCTTTGAGTTCCTGTTGGCTTTCTATCAGCTGGAACCAGTCTGGCCGTTCTCCTCTGACCTCAACAAGGCATTTCTTCCCACAGATCTGCCACTCACTGGATATTTTCCTTTTTCAGACCATTTTGTGTCAACCATAGACGGTTGTTGATGAAAATTCCAGTAGATCAGCAGTTTCTGAAATACTCAGAACAACCCACGTTGGTCACTTTAACGTTCAAAGTCACTTTAATCACCTTTCTACCCCATTCTGATGCTCAGTTTGAACTGAGGCGGATCGACTGGCTCATGTCTACACGCCTAAATGAATTGAGTTGCTGCCATGTGAATGGCTGTTGGACAGGTCTGCCTATAAAGTGGCCAGTGAGTGTGTATTTATGCCTCAGTATACACTGTTTAAAGTGATGAATGAATTGTGTCATCGGCATAGCTGTGATCTAAAAAACCATGTGATTAAATGATTTGGCTTAAGGAAACTGTTTGGACATCAAAAAGGAAAGGTCTGATCTCTGAGGGACACCTGTGGAGAGATAATAACGTTTAAAGAACATTACATAGGAAGTACTATTGGAGATTTCAAATGTAGTATTTTCTTCGTCGTTTTGTCTCTGGCAGTTGTAGACATTTGTTCTTGGAAGATGATGCTAAAATCTATACGCATAAAGCAGCATACTTTACTGGCTTCTATCTACTTAATGACAGCCAATTATCCTTTAGACATCCATGATACCACCAGAGTCTTGTGGGATCTTTGACTTTGTCATTTTGTGTGGAGAAAATCAAAGACAAGATGACAGTTGTTCCCATACCTCAAAACAATTTATATCCACGGGAGAGAAGACAGGTCCTTTGCAGAGAGCAGCAGGGAAACTGTAATAAAATCTGATGTGAGGAGCGAAAAAATGGAAACCGTAGCTCTAGATTAGGATCATTTTGAGGAGATACGCAGCGGTTGAAGGTCAGAATGTGTCTCCCTCAATAGTAAGCATGTTAACACATGAAAAATGAAGTATAGCTCATACTGTGGATCTCCTGTCCAAAAAAAGGCCCAAACTAAATTAAGACCTTTTGCATCTTCTGCTCATATGAGCTTAATTTGAGTTGGTACAAAGAAATCTACCAGCTGATCAGCCATTGTTTGGGTTTATTATAATTAGCCACTCACACTGACGACAGCTGACAGAGGAAATGGCTTGAAAGGGTTCCTGCTGCTGGGCAGCCCAGTGGTCTGGCCGTTAGCGCCGTCACTTCACAGCTTCTTGACACAAACCAGAGCATTGCACTGACAGACCCACTGTTGTCAGCTGTGCACTTTGATCGTGCTGATCTTTTCCACTCAGCAGGAGCTTTTTAGGTAGTAGAGTAGAAAGATTTTCTATCGATGATGTAGTGTCTATTCCCAGAAGAAAGTGAAATGTACTAGAACTGACTTTTCTCTCTATTTGGTATCTTTTTTTAATGACTTAAAGACATTTTATGAGGTGTTTTAGAAGTGGAAAAAATGGCTTAAGAAGTGTAACTTTTCGTTCACACTGGACGCAGTTTGCACGTCAAAAGTTACTCTCAAAAGTTTTTAGCCTCAACATTGAAGCATTGACTGTATATCTCATGTCATGTCAATGCATGGAAGACACGGATGACGTTCAGGGATCAGGCTTATTCATTTTAAAGGGATTTACAACAGCATTTTTTTTTTGTTTTTTACAACAGCATTGTTGATCACGTCTCCATGTCTGGGTTCATTCAGAGACTCTCTCAGTACGGCGAGCTTAACCATCTTCTGCATGAGCTGCGTCTGAATTACGGCGCTTTCAGCGGTACTTCCGTCTCCTTGTGAACCAGTTTGACAACTTGTTGTCCCTCATTAGTCCGAGGAGGGAAAAAATAAGAATAAATAAGAGGAACTTTTTTTTCTTGTCTCCATAAAAATAAGAAAAATATCTTACGGTTCAAGAGGAGACCAATCAGATTCTCCTCCATGTTGGTTTTGGACTGCATCCACTGATTACATTATCCACACCCTACGGGCCGAAGCTACGTTCCTGATTGGTTTACGCGACACAAGTTCTTCTGCAAAGTTCAGATTTTTGAACTCTGTAAACATTGTGACGCCCAAAACAAGCTGCCTCAAGACACACACACACACACACACACACCCGCTGCACCTGATGCTCATAACGCAGCGCCGGTCGTCTGTTTTAGGGCTGGGCGGGATGGCTTAAGGAAAAATCTCCGATTTTATTTTTTTCAAATCGATTTCCGATTTTTTCCCGATTCCGCCCCGTCTTAAGGGAAGGAATAAGTACAAACGGCAGACAACTTAAAGCAAATTTTGCTTTAATTTAATCAAACGCAAGACAAATGCAACACCCACTTTTGGGATGAATAATAAATAAATGAACACACTCTTGGAATCAAAGTTAAGTATAAGATTTTTCTTCTTCTCACGTCTCACTCCCTTTTGGACTTGTGTCGTTTATATAACTTTGTCTTATAGAATTTTGTCTTACCTTGTTTTATATCATTTTTGTCTTATTTTGTTATTCTACACTTGTTTTCACTTGTCCAAAATAAAAATGTTACTTACTTACTTATTTACTTAAAATCCCAGCTGAGTTTTAAGTCACACCTTGTAGTTTAGACTAAAAGGAGACAAACATTCACCTTGACAGTAGCACCATTTTCTAAAGGATTAACAATCCAGGTCATATCTGGGGTCTAAGGTTTTAATTAAATTAAGAAACCCTGTCTTCTCCACGGAGAAGATGATGAAGCAGCAGGAGTCGCGGTCAACCCCCTGGCAGCTCTCAAGGCACCAACAGGATCACCAAGTGGAGCCGGATCAGTTCACTGTAAAACCACTAGGTGGCTTGTTGCTTGTCCCCATTTTTCTCTATAAAAAAAGTCCAATTTTACAACCAACAGAAAAAGCAAAGGTTGTATTCAGTTGATGTCAACCATGAAGCTAAATGGTTTGTTTCCACTTGACCTGTAATAAACTAATGACACCTTTATTTAATCCTTTTATTTTCTCAGTGCTTTCACAATAGAATCCCAAAATGTTGATGTTTTTGGCTCTGAAACAACTAATGACATGTTGGCTTTCACAGCTTACAAATGATTCTACGGGCAACTTTGAATTATACTTTTTTGTCATTTATTTCATATTAGCTGTATGGTAACTACAACGGAGTTTTAGGCCCAGTTTACAAACAAACAAAAAAAATATATATAACGTTTTTTGGTTTTTAAGTTGTAAATTTGCAAGAAAAAAGTCCTAAATTAACAAGAAAAAACACCAAAGTTGTCTGTTTAGCGGAGCCTTGCCTGTAGATAAAATATGTGGAGAATTTTGTGAAGCTTTATTTCCAGATAGGTTTCAAAATCATAAAAATTCTGGGAGTAAGTAGCACTTGAGCCACTTATTCTAATATCTGAAGCATGTTTAATGACTGCGAGCCACAGGTCAAAGGAAAAACACGAGCACATTTCTAGCTGGAATAGGTTGAGGCTCTTGTAGGATATCAGACTCTACTTAAACAGGAAGGATTTTTTTGTCCTGTTTTGCTGCCTTAGTTCAGCTGTTTGTGACAAAGATATCCACAGTGATGTCACAGAAACAGCTGTGCCACTCCTGAGAAAAACACTCAACGAGATCAATAGATCAACCCCAGAGAGTCAATGAATGATAAAACCTTTAGTTACTCCAAAGAAAATGTAAATAAACCCCCAAAACTCCATCACAAACTATGCAGTTACTACATTGGAAATCTTAAAGCTACATTCACCGCTCGTTCAATCGGCCATTTCCAATTAAAAGTCTATATAAACGCCTGTAAATGTGCGTTTTGGGTGTTTCTACGACCGTTTTAGGACTCTACGAACAAAACGCAAGGCCAAACTTAAACCAGGCCAAACTTTGACCAATCAGGGAATCGGATATGTATGACTGCGTCCTTTTTAATTAACAGAAGTTCCAAATTGATCATAGAGGAGAAATTCAGCCAGAATTCTACGAACAGCAAGTCTTTCATATATCTGAATAGAGCTGAGAAAGAAAAAGTCTGGAGCCAGATTCACCAGATTTTCACCGCTTCCACATCTCACGCCAAGCTTCTTCCAACTGGGGGTGGGGGACATGTGCTGGTAATCTGTAGCAAAAGCGGAGGAAGCCCCTCCCTGCTCGTCCAGTGTGAACACAATTGGCTATACGAACGTCTTCAAGAATCCGCGTGACAGAAGGTGCGTCAAATGTTCGGTCTGTAGCCCAACCCTTCTCCTAAAAATCTGCCAAATATTTTTTGTTTCTTACTATTAATTACCTGCCTCAGTGTTTTCCATCAATTAAAACTTGAAACCGCCTGATCCAACTGAGTTGTATCTAAACATATTGGGAGACACCTGGTGAGCACGGTGGTGGAGGAGTGATGGTGTGGGCACTTTTTGCAGCCAAAGGAGACTGCAGTCAAAAGAACATCAGGCTAAATGTGACTTTTTATTCAAAAATAAAGAAATAAAACAAGAAGGGAAATCCGTCGGAGTGGCTTTAATCTGTTTTATAATTTACTTCTACATTTCATCTCAGATCTATAAAAAATAATAATCAAACCTTACATGTTTATTCAAGCTAATTTAATACGTTTTCTGTATATCATCCACCAACTGTTGATGAATTAATCAATATTGGCATCCTGACAGGAAGTGACATCACTAAATGAAGAATTTCACTAAAATGAATAAATGTTTCTTGATCAGTTTTTGCCTGGAAAAGTGAGGATTTGAATTTTTTTTTTTTAGGTCAAACTGTTCAAAAAGTTTTGTGAAAAGGAAAATGAAATTAAATTTACTATTTGAGAGATTGTTGTTTTCAAAACAACATGTTATTAGTGCAGTTTGGCTTCTTTCTGCTGGATCAAAAATTACAGACTTGCTTGTGCAACATGTCCCTCATGATGATGGATGAACGGCAAGGTTTGTTTTTAATTCATTTTTACCATATGTACATTTTATTTATTTAATTTAATTTATTGAACAACATAAATTTAATTAAATGTATTAAGCTAAATGAAATTAAAATATAAATAAATCACTAAATTATATATATCTATAAGTATATATATCAAGCAATAAATATATAATGTATAAATTAAAAATAAATAAAATAAATTAATAAAAACATGTATAATTTTAACAAACACAATCTAATGGCAGACTGAAAAATCCATCCAGTCCTCTGCCTTCGTGCTCTTTTTAATGTCTAGCTAA
>CM074508.1:21237163-21306399 GCA_037389245.1 Oryzias sinensis
GTTTTCTAAAAAATATGGCGTGTTAGGACCATATAACATTACATTTTGTTGATTTGTGTTTTGAGTTTAAATTGCTGACTCTTCTTTAAGAGTCCAATATTTTAAAGGATTATATTATTATTGATGTTTACATTATTTATTTACATTTTACAGTTTACATTATTGTTTATTAATGATTACATTATTATTTTTATTATTGTGATTATTATTATTATTTTTTTTATTATTAGTAGTAGTAGTATTTCATATTTATTTATTTATTTATATATTATGAATATCATTTTCGATAATAATTTCAATAATAATTAATTTTTAATTATTTAATATTCTTAATTTAATATGAATGTCATTTTTTATGTCCTTTTTTGATGTTATATAGATTATTTCTGAATGTCGTTTTTTGCTGCCACAGATATATGAAATTTCCCCATTGTGGGATTAATAAAGTCATCATCTATCTATCTATACAATATTTAGACCTCAGAAACGCACAGCTTGTCTTAATAAAAATACAAATAGCTAATTTCTTGAGCCTTTTTTTGAGGGAAAGTCAAAGCTTCTCTTTCAGGAAATCCTGTGGGACTTTTGGAGACAACTAAAAGCATTAAAGCCTGTGGTGTGATAAGCTTTGGGATAGCTACCTTTGATGTCCACTTCTAGAAAACCAAAAACACACCAACACACTTCCTCTCCTCTCACAAACTGCATTGCAAGGCAGCCTTCAGTCCAGCTTCCAACCGTGAAAGCTGAGTAACTTTAAAGGTGTGAAGTCAAACCGGCTTTATCTGTGGCCTCTTCACGTCTCAGAATTGGGTCGGAGCCAAATTATGTCCCAAAGGTGGGAGGGAGGACGAGCAGAAGGAAAAAGAGGAGGATGAGGGGGGCGATGAAGAGGTTTTTCAGCAAATAAGTCCATGAGCAGCGATAGCAGCTTGGATAGCAGACATAGCACAAGTCACCAAGTCTTACTTCCGCCTTCCATCTCCTAAAGATGCGATTGTTTTAATTAAATGGTGTGAGGAGGGAAAAAAAAGACATGATGGTCTATTCCTTTAGTTTTCCAGAATTTTGTTTCATAACAGGATGAAAGAGCAGATGAAGGATACGTTATTTGTTCCCTTAAAGTGCAATCATTGTCTGCATCTCACACTGCTTCCTTGTAGCGTCATGATTTGGCTGAAAACACTCTGAAACCATAGTAACCATGCGATGACTGTGACCGTTTCAGGACAGGGTAAATCATACTGTTTCATCACCTCTGCTGCATATTTTAAGTAAGAAACAGAAAATCTTGGAAACTTTTTACTGGATTGTAACAAGTGTCTTTTTCCCTCACCATCAAGTACAGGACTAAAGATTGGATTTCATAAAAACTCTATTTGTCTTGAATTGTGGCTATAAATATAACCTGGAGTCATAAATTCGCCATTTCATGTCATTATATTCATCCTGGACAGACCGTCTGCAGGGCAGGAGGGCTGAGCTACTTCTTTATGTTTTTTACAAATGAACTGCCTGCTTTTGTATACATTCCAGTATACATTTTGATCATCTGTCTAGACGTCACTGAAGATGCATGGATGAAAATGGCTCGGGGCTTTTTTTTAGAAGCAGATAAAATATTTCTGATTCAAGCCTTTTGCATTTCAATTTGAATCAAAGTTATGTGTTTTGGAGGAAGAAACACAAAGGTCCAAAAATAAACAGGAAAAACTAAAAGATACAAGGTTTTTAATGAGGTTCGGTTTCATACTTCAGCTTAAAGAAACACAATCCCCTAAATCCTGTTAGTGCCGTCTACATACGTGTGCAGAAAGCAGGAAATTAGACAGTGTAGTTTGTGTGGCCATCCTATCGTCACTAATGCATCATCTGCACACGTCGTGCATGAGGCATTTGCGTGCGGTCAGTAAGGAGCCGCTCACACGAAGGATGAGTGGCGAGTTCCATTCCATCGAAGTGGTCACAAGCTTTAGGAGAATCCACCTGCACTCCCCTCACAGCCCGGTTTATCCTTCACAGCAGCCAATGCATCATTCGTATCAACGTAATCACTAGTTCATACTAACGTTGGCGGGTTTTGCTTGCAACTGACCGCGATAACTGCGATGAACTTCTGAGTGGTGTTTCTTTTACTTTTCAAGGGACGCGATTGCCTCCAGCGTTTATTTTTAAACATGAAGGACATCTTGATCATACACCGAGTCTGCGAACCCGCAGGTAAGTGCTGAGGCAAACGACAAGGTGGTGTGTTCGTCCGCTAAACAGAGGCTGCCATAAAGAGGGGAAAAAAATCAAATAAAAAACGGGGCAAATTGCATACTATAGAGCTACAAGACACATCTTTCCAGTAAGCTCTATTTTCTATGGAGTTGTCCGCTCTCCCCGTCTCTCTGTGTGAAGTTAGGTATTTCCTAAATCCTTCAATGAAGTTTTCATTATCATCAGTAATAAAAAGACATTTTTCTGGACCTAATTTGTGCCGTCATGGCGTACCCTAAAAGAATTCTGGTTAAATGATGTGATTGCACTTTGTGTGTAAAATTCCAGTCGTGGACGATGTCATCAGCAGGTGTCCCATCGATTGGGCCGATTTTGTTCCAATGGCTTTGTGACCAATGCGCATACGAAACGCTTTGAAGTAAAAACCGGCCCTTAGGTGAAGCGGCACACATCTACAACCTGCCAGGAGTCGGGACAAGCCAAAAACCTGCAGCACGCATACACGGGCATGTGACCAAGGCTTTAAGCCAGCTTCAGGTCTGACCAGATCTGGTCCAAATGAGAGTGTAGGGAGTTTGTAGAACCCTTGTGGAACATCATAAAACAGACATTTGCAAGCTCACCTTGTTCCCTAAGGCTTTCTTGGGTGGGAAGTTGAAGGTGTCCACTTGTGGAAACTGCGCTCTGAGCTGGTTGTGGAGCTCCCTGAACTCTGTGTAGCGCCGGTACACGTTCCACTCGTTATCCAGGATGCGTATGTATACCTGAGGGCAAACAAACATCAACATTCTCATTTCTATGATAATCAGCAGAAAGCCTATCCGATCCAAGTAAACACATTCAGCATCGCGGGGACAACAGCAAAGCGGCACTTTGGCATCGACGCCTTTGAGGAACAAACAAAGCCAGCACTCTGGGAACATATTCACCAACTGTCTCCATGTTTTTCATGGAGAAATGGAACAGAACATCAGAAAAGAACGGCCTTTTGTTGCATTCTACATACTGGTCATTACATCCATACAAAAAAAAAAGAATGACACTGAAAGAAAGTGTTTCTCTTATCCCCTGAAAGTCTATTTTTACTTACAAACTGCAACACATAAGAGACGGAGTACAGATGAGACAGTACCGCCACCATTTCCATGCACCATTAGCTGCTTTATTCATACTCGTGAAAGATGGAGGGAGTGGAGAGAGAGGGAACCATGAGCCTATTAAAGGAAAGAGAAGAAGGAAAAGACGGGTCCTTTTCACAAAGTGCAAAACAGGCGATAAAAACAGACGGGAGAGGAGGATTTACTTTTAAAGTGTTTAAAGGAAAATTGTTTAAAAAAAGTTTTCAAAACCATTAAAAAACTGAATCTGCCAAATGGAAGCAGGTTTACCTCCATGCAGGTGAAAGGCAATGAGATTTTTAATTCCACACGGTTTGGTTAAATATTTATTCCTGTTTCTTGTTTGGATTGGTTGAGAAAAACAGAATTTGTTGGGGGCTTCAACAGCATTTCGATTCATATCAGAATTTGGGATTGACGATGCGATTCATAGTCGATCTTGGTTCATTTTGAACGATGCAGATCATCTTTATCCAAAACTTCGTCCAGTGTGATTTAGAGAGAAACATTTTCCAGATTCCTTGGATTTCTTTCAAGATAATCACGTTTAAATTAAATATGTTTACAAACAAGAGTCAATGTCAAATCCATTCACATTTTAGTCTTTTTTTTCACATCCAAAGAATCCAAAGGGAACAATCTCAGAACATTCTGGCTCACTGAATGGTCACGTGGCATTGGACTGGAATGATGGACTGATCACTTTTTGCTGCATCACACGTGTGCTGTCCGCTGAAGCACTTGGTCGTTTTTCCGTTATAGTAAAAATAAACCTCCCATGTCTCAATCCAAATGGTATTTTCCTACATCCAACATACTCAATTCATTTCATTTTGCAACACTTTTATAATGGTATAGGTTGATCTGATTAACAACCTCAGACGGATCGATCTGGTAGATGTAGAAATAGAGATCGATCGATTCGTTAAGTTGATTATTTGTTACACCCCTCGATTTTACATAGTGGTTTAAACGTAAAGGGCTTTTCTTAAGCCTTTTAGAGTAAACCATATGCATATATATGTTAACATATTACCAGTGGCACACTAAAGAATTATTTTTTTATGAAGTATGAGTAATTTTCTCAGTTCATTTCCCTACCCAATAAAAAGGCAACACGAACATGAGGAAAGAACGTTATAACACACTTAAAAGCTAAAAAAAAAAAAAAGAAGATTTTGCATCATATAAAGCCTTAAACAAAGTAGAACTTTGATGAAAGAAATGATGAGTTTTCACATTAAAACTAACAGATTTTTTTTAAAGCCTAAAATGACTTGATAAACGGATCGTACATTGATTTAAATCCATAATTGGATTGTTGAAACTCAATGCCGGACTACTCCAGAAGGAGAAGCTGCCTGGGCTCTAAAAGGAACAGTTCAGGGTGTTCCTCGTGGACTTCACCGCCTTCATGCACACAGACCTTCTGAGTTGTTCTAAATCATTTCAAACAAAGAGGAGGAAATCAACCCAAGGCACAAACTGTATATGGTCTGAACGTCGGAAATGCTCCCCTTCGGCAGGGGGTCACATGAAGTTGAATGAGCATCGGTGCCCGCTTTTCTTAAGACTTGCACTCACGTTGATTCCCGCTGAAATGCTCAGTCGAGCTGTATTTACTCTGAAGAGCTCAGAATGAAGAAAGTCACAGCGACACGTAAAAAAATAGCAGGCTTTAAAAATAGCTGAGAACTGTACAGTGTTCCAGCAGCAGAGCTTTGATGGTCTAAAATCCCCAACACCTTTCCATCATCAAATACTGGAGTTGCAGCTTCCCTTGAGTTTCCCTTCAGAGTTGTGGGGGTGGGGGGGTCGGAATTCGCTTCTTCACACAACTGTTCCTGTCACTTTCCATGTGTACAAAATGGGTGCAACACTGTGATTCCTTCCAGGAAAGACTGTGAAAGAGATTTTAACCCCTTAATTAAACAATTATCGAATCTCATCCTCCCACTGAAAATCTGCTTTTTATTAGTTTAGTTGTTAGAAAAAGCTATAAAGAGTTTCACGGCTGATCAGATGCGGAGTCAAAAGCGCTAAGTCTTACAGGTATGTGAATCTGTCATGTTTTCCAAACCACTTAGTTATTAATGTTTCTGTGATTCTGCAGCTAAAAACACACTTTTTAGATCAGGCATGTCCAAAGTCTGGTACAAATGTGGGCCGAGGGCCACTCTGATCCGGCCCACAGTTCTATTCAAAGAAACTGTCACATCCAAAAAAGCTATTTATATTTTACTAGTTTTAATTTACAGATTTTTTGCCTTCGCCAGTTATGTTGTTGACCATGGATGACGTATCCTTGTTCTCGTAGGTTGTGAGACTGGTCGGATATGCCAGGGCGATGTACTATGGGGGACAGGCTATTGTCCACGTAGCGGGTCCCCCCTCTCCACGTTGTGGATGGATCAGAAGGTACAGAAAGGCTGCTGCAGTTTGGCATCAGCGCCGTCACAGGAGTTGCCAGAGTGAAGCTGCAAGCAGCGACAAACCGCCTCAGGGACTCAGACTCCAGATTCTTCTTGGTGGTTTACTAGTGACGTTTTTTTTCTATGGAGGAATACAGCAGCAAGGCAACGGAGGTTTTTACAGCTCCTGGTTTTCCGAGGCGGTCCTCCATCCAAGTACTAACCAGGTCCGACCCTGCTTAGCAGCTGAGATCGGACAAGATCGGACGTGATCAGATGTGTTGAGGGTGGTATTATTTAATACAAATCAGAAATTCTATAGATGCCTGTATTTTGCTTAACATTTTTGAGTCTTTGAATAACATAATAGCTTTCTTTTAATGGCATGTCGGGTCACAAAGGGTAGGGATACTGTAGCTAGGACCAAACCAACAAAGACCAAAACTAAAACAAGACCAGACCAAGACTCTATTAGTGAACACATGCCTGCAAAAGCCTTAGTCATGACTGCCCTTACGGGTGAATACGGGTTTTCTGCAGGGGAAAATGGGCAAACCTGCACCGGACATGTAAGCGGCCCACACGAAGTATAAAGGTCATAGACCAGACGGTAAGACCGTAGAGCCAAAAATATTCATGCAATATTTTTTTTTTTTCATAGCCCCTGCACCCTCCCTGCATGCGGCATTTGAGTGGGCCAGTACTGGCACCTTGCTAATGACCAGAGTGTGGCGTAAGGGAGCTGTACGACAACATCACTCATATGTCATGTGTGTTACGTTAGCCTTACTAATACTTCAGGATACACTTATGACACACACGACATTGGTACCTTCCATTTTCAATTATGTCCCCTTGAGGTGTCAGTAATAGCCTCAAGGTAACCTACGCTCAAACAGCTACTACATATATTTGAAGCATATTTGGTCATATGTGAATAGATTTGGTAAAAGTGAGAAAAGTTGTGGTCTTTACGTGAAATTTTCACAGATATACAGTACAGACCAAAAGTTTGAAGTTCCCATTCATCTGAATGATAAGGTGTGTCCAAACTTTTGTCTTTACTGTACTCAACAATGATCCACACTAAAACTACTGAGAAGCACAAATAAACTAGGCAACGAACACGTAAACCAACGTAGAACATGAACCGTGAGTGAGTTATGCGCTGTTTATATGCAATTCATTAATGATTCTTGCGTCAATAATGTAATTTTTAATCTGATATATGGGTTGTATACACCAGTGTTTTTCAACCTTTTCTGAGCCACGGCTCACTTTAACCTTAAAAAAAATCCCGCGGCACACCAGCATCCAAAAAAAAAAAAAAAAAAAGGAGAAACTCATAGTCTGTATTGATCTACAGCCCCTCCACAATCTCACATGCATTTTTGAGATAATTGTTGCAGAAAAAGCTGGAAGCTGCAGCTGTTTTTTCCTAAAAGATGCAATAAAAGTTAAGTTAGAAGATTTAAAAACATTTTGAAGTGTGTTCGTTGGTTTCAAGACGTTTAACAACAGATCTCCTTGTGCGCTGTCACTCTCACAACCCAATGCATCATGGGAGATGTAGTGGATAAAACGGCCGGAGATCGCGTCTCTGAGCTTCATTGTTTTGTTCACTTGTTACACAGTCTGATACCAGATTCTGTGGAAAGCTACACAGCTAAAGACGAGCTTTAGCTGGTATTTTTGTTAGAACTGAGCGACTTTACGAGCTAAATCGGGACAAGGAAGTGAAGACTTTAACCACTTCTGATTGGTCAGACTGATGACATTTGATTAAGCTCCCCAAGAATGATTGGTGGAGACAGTTAAAGGGGCGGGACTTTTCCAAAATACAGCCGAAGGTGCAGCTGAATCGCGGTGCCGGCATTCTTATCAAAATGTCTTTAATAAAATAAAATAAACGCAAAGAAAAAGTATTTTACGATCTTTTATATTCCTAACTCCTCAGTGTTTTATCAGGGCCTGTTTGGATGAACAGAGAGCTGATATCCTGGAGATGGGAAATGTTTTTAGATCAGTTAATGAGGGAAATTTCCCACGGCACACTAGTGTGCCGCAGCACACTGGTTGAAAAACACTGGTATACACGATATAAAAGTTATACATCAATGGTACAAGCGTGAAAAGTCAGTTGGACATACGTGGACACACATGGAATGGTTGTGGAAGGCCACAAATTTGCATAAGCTTCTCGCAAGAATCACAGAATTGCGTAAGACTTACATAACAACTACGCATAGACTACATGAAATACGCATAAAACTATCAGATAAAAACCAAATTCATGTACAGACCCATCGACCAAAACCCTCGACGGAAATCTGCGCACATCCACGAATGACTAGTGCAAGCAACATTTATGAATTGTGTATATCGCAAATGTTTCACCAAAGATTACAATTTTATATGTGGAAAAGTGTGGTCTTAATCAAGAAAATGAGAGCTTCATTTTTAGATTTTGCATCATTAAGACAAACATAATTAGTACAAATAAAGTTTAGACCCAAATACTACAGGGGTTTATACAAATACACACCTCTTGTGTCAGAGGACTCAATTGTAACAGTAAAATCTGTCCAATATCAGAAGCCCTCAGCTCTTATCAGTTTGCTCAGATGATGGACTGGTTTTCAATTTGGCCACCATGTTTAAAATGTATGAGTCAAAAAAAAAAAATGTATGAGTCCAAAAGCACAAGAGTTCAAATTACTCCCCAAATCTGAGAGGAGCTCTTTCCGTTTTAGTCAGAAACACAAGTACCAGTAAATGAACTAAGAAAGGTGAGGCTTATGTCCTGCAGACATGAATTCACTTTCATGTATGCATGTTTACAAAAACTGCAGCTTACCGTTTCATTTAAAAGACCACGATTCACCTCAGAAGCAAAATCTGGAATTGATGGCAGCAACTTGAAAGGAGACGCCACGACTCAACTTAAGCTGTCTGTAAGATGCTGGAAGCTCAGCTTCAATGGTTCTCCTGACATCCAAAGTCCACTTATGAATATTAGGTTGGCCTAATTAACAGATTCTCAGAAACCATCTTCCAACACGTCCTTGAGGACACGCTGTGTTCCCATCATTTGTGCTCTTATTCAGGCTCAGACTTGCTGGAGTCAGGAATTTCCATTTGCTAACCGAGAGGAAGCATGCTGCTGCTGGCATTGGGAAATGATGGATTCACTTTTTTTCTTGAGATGTTCTCACACTTTTCAAGAGGAAGAAAAAATGTCACTGCTATCAGCACTAATAACACAACAGCAACTCTTACTGCAGTGGTACTTCCTTCATAAACAATGTACCTTTTATCTTTTGTGAAATAAGTGAAAGCACAAGTCGAGTCACTCTAGTGTCAAGCGAGAAAAAGAAAGCAGTTTGCTTGTCCATCTGAGAGCAGGATTAAAACCTTATTTTCAATCTAATATCCACATTAGTTCAGTGACTTGTTGCCTGGAGAGCTGCTGCACGAAAGGAAAGAGCAGTCAATGACAGAGGAGGCTGACGAAATGGAAGTGGACAAGGCCGCTAATGGACTGAGAACTCGCCACCTCAGCACAGGCTTTCATCAAAGTTTAGATCATCTCTTTTTCTGGGTTAGGAGAATCCCACAGTCTGGTAATCTGAGACCCAGAAACAGACTGGAAAACACCTTTGTTTGCAAGAAGTTACCATTTTTACAACTGATACTTTGATAGCAGACAGCAAACTGGCAGTAAGTACACATTTCTCTTTTCTAAGATGGACAAAGATAAGTTTGAAGACTCCAAACATCTTTTGATTTGTTCCCAGTGGTCTTTTTGGCCCAAAAGGTTTTCAATAACCGAGTTTCCCCAGAGCAGGGATAGTTGGTGTTGAGTAAGCCTACATTCAGTTCCAATCAGCCCTGTGTTTACACCCTCTACCCCTAGCTTACAGTCCCTCACAACAGCAAGCTAACATTGCAGGTGCAACAAAAATGGCGAGCAATATTGGAGCCATCCAGTTGTACAGCTTTGATCCAGATTCCAGCTCAGACGAGGGAAAAGAAGAGGTCTTTTTATCGATGCATCAGAATGGAGCAGAGCAGAAGGCCAAACATATTTACTATGTCACCAATAAAATCCTTTTCATCTGCTCCTGATTCATAGATTTTTGACTAAAGAAATACTGAGAAATGCAACTTTGAGCCTAATTTTCTATGTCCTTAATCATCAGAAAAATCATGCTATAAACACCATAAACACTATTTTCATCGGAGTGGTCTGTAAAATCTGTTCAATCTCAGAAGAGCATAAGGTAGAGTTTTCTCAAACTTTGATTGAACGAATACTTTGTTGAAGAAACCATATTTATTAAAAATATAGCACAACATTAATTGGAGTTTAATTTAAAAGCAAAATATGTGGTAAAACATATGGAAATATACACAGAATTGAAGGAGTTTCAACGTTTATTTCAGTTTTAGTAAAGTAAAAAGAGAATGAAGAACCTAGCTGGCTCTCTAAAAAGCTTTTGAGAAGATCTGCGTGGAAGAATGGACCAAAACGGTAATATATATCATATGAAAAACTGGTTAAGATCTACAGGAAACCTTTGACCCCTGTTATTGACAACCAGGGTGACATTACAGACCAAACCCAGCTTTTTGGGTGGAACGAAGCTAACAAATCCTTTTTTTAACTCTCTGTATGAGGCTAATTTGTGACTGATTAAACAGAGGCATGTGTGATTGTTAACACAACAGCTGTGCAAACACCAGCTCAATTTCAGCCCAAGTTTATACAAACGCCACTTGGAATTCATTCAACACTAATTTAGTGCGATTCCACATGAAACTTGTTTCAGTTTCTGACTTTGTTCTGTGTTTTTTCAACAATCACAGCCCAGGCAGAAACTTGATTAACTAAAAAGTTCAAAATGACAATTCTTTATTTTTTACCATTTAGTTTTTTATTATATCATCTTAAGGGCAATTATCCTAGCCCTATACATTTTATGTTACCACAGTTATCAAAAATACTAGAAAAAATGTTCATAACTAGATAAAACTCCTTCATGGAAAAGCATAAGATACTTGACGATGGACAATATGGCTTCAGGCCAAATCGATCAACGTCACTGAGTGACCGGATGAGAATGCAATGGAAAATATAACAATAGTTCCGGGCAGACAGCCCGTGTCCACCCATAGGGGCAGTTGGGACGAAGATGACAGTTTGCCATAAATGTTTCCTTTCACGTCCCTGGCAAGCTTGGTGAGGACAGCGCATCCGCATCTCCTGACTGATCCCATCATAATCTCAGGGAAAAGCTCTGCAGCATCCGTGCTAATATTCTAGCATGGGAGCTGTGATACCTCCAACAAAACCCCGTCCTGAAACAGCGACGTCCTCTTTAATGAGGGCTCACAGGGATCCTGCCAGAAAGAGGTGACGGCTTTTGTCGGATTCTAAAGGCTCTACTGTGACGGACGAAGACCTTTTGTTGCCATTTTAATAGCTTATCAGAATCTGTAAGAAAGCATAATAACACCTTTGATGAAAATATCACCTCAGTGAGTCAACAGAGCAGAAAGAAAGCCCAGGGATTTCCTGAAGAGCTGGAGGGCTGCAATTTGAATTCTTTCATTTACAGGCCGCTCCCTCAAAAATGAACTGTTTTCCGCCTGCAGCCATAGCGGAGCAAAGTCAGGGAAAGATTTGTCACGATGTGTCGTGACAAAGGATTCATCTAAATCTGGCACACCAGAGGAGCTGGACTCTGTTTTCCATCGATCAGGGGCAGAACTGTCCAGAACGACCAAAGAAGGTCCTGCGGTTCTGACTCCAAAGCTGAAGCTTGTGGTTCCCAGAGTCACAGTTTGCTCTTTGATGGAGCAGAATAACATCCATCCATCTTCTATTCCCGCTTCGTCATCCGCATGCCGAGTCAGAAAGAGCATCTTCGGCAGAAGGACGAGCGTCGCTCCATAAATCATTTATGACATTTCCAATAAAAAGAGCAGATCAGTCATGTAGAAATTTAAAAAGAATTGTTGCCTTTGAAGTCTGAACGTCATCAGAGGTTCTTCAGGAAAAGGTCTAAAGGCTCATCCATTCTCTTCTTGCTTTAAAAATCTTGATTTCATTTTTAAAAGTTGGATTTGATTTTGCCTCCAGATCCACAGACGCGTCTTTAATCAATCTCTACATCCTGCTTTCAAGAATTTGCTTGTTTCTTTTTAAATTATACAGTTTCTTCTCCTCTTCTCCTCAATTCAGCTAAAAAGAAACTGTATGTGGACGTTAAAGCTCAAACTATCCAACTATTCTCTGCAGACCATCTCTGATTAGTCAAAAATTCACTTTATTCTCAGCTTTGGTCTGACAAGACAAAAATATATTGTGTTCGCCTTGGTTTTGATTGGAAAAAAAAGAAACGAGTCATGTCAAAAGATGAATTAATAAGTGCAATCCAAACTAGACTAAAATTCTTTTTATATTCTGTTAATCAGTTGTAAAAAAAAACTCTAGTAAAGACATTTTGTAAAATCTTCGCTTTTTTTCATTCACACTTTTGCATCAAGAGTTGAAACTTGGAGGATTTCGAGGCGCTTCCCATCTGCAGACGCTTCAACACCATCATGAAGGTTGCTCTACATCCATGCATGAAGTTATTGCTGCAGTTTTAGCTTCTGAGACAACAAAAGACAAAGCCGATCTCCACGATGAGAAGCAGGGAAATAACTCCAGAAGACCTGAAAGAGCAGGTCTGTAGACAGATAATTGCAGCTTTTTCTATGCTTGACATTTAGCTGGCTCTTTAGCCCGAGGGAATCCCATAGGCAGGTGGGAAAAGGGAGTTCTGCTAAGCCCGAGCTGAGAACCGCACAGACCATAATGAAACCTCGCTCCCTGCTTCACATCTCACAAAGACTGTGGTCCTCTGCTCCTCAGCCTGTCAAGAAGGCAGGTGTAGGAGCTTCCTGGATGTGGGGAAAGCTGCATAAATCAAACGTTAATGCAGAGACACCAGACAATGGCTTCACAGAGGAAACAAGTTAGGTCCGTTCTGCTTTCAAATCTCACAAAATAATGCAATTATTTATTCATTTGATTACTTTAACTCAAATAAAAAGGGGATGTATAAGCTACAACAAACAACAAGAATGTCGTTCGAAATTAAAAAAAAAAAATCCTCAGAGCTTCCTGCATTTGGTAATCTGATGTCTGAGTTTGGCTGTAGACAAGAGAATGTCATTGACATCATTGTCATGACGGTGGAGTTTGGTGGAGGGAGGATTATGGTGTGGGGTTGTAATCAGGAGCTGGGGCTAGTTCACAATTTGTTCCATTGAAAGGAACTCTGAATTCGTCAACGATCAAGAGACTCTGGACAATTCCAGACTCCTAACTTTGTGGTAACAGTTTGATTGTTGCTGTTCCAATGACCGCACACCAAAGACGGTCCATAAAAACCAGGATCATCCACACGTCAGAAGTTCCTAACGAATACTTCATGGCACACACAACCATGGTATGTTCCATTTTGATGACGTCCCTTGAGGCGGCCATACGAGCGTCGAGGGACCTTAAAGACGCACCTTAAGATGCAGCCACTCCCCTCTTTGACCCTCCACAACCCAAAGATCTGCTTATACCAAATTAAACCCAATTCTAAATGAAATATCACTATAAAGGCTGATTGTGAAAATTGTCAGGATAAAAAAAAATGTGTATCTACATCAGGGGGAGAATAAATAGCCACCTTAAAGCAAAGCAGCCCTTACCTTTTCACAGATCATTGTAGGCCAAAGCGTTTACCTAATTAGGCAGAAAATGGATCCATTTAGAGGATCTGAGAGAACAGAGTCACAGCAGCAAAGAGCAGGAGATGAAACTCATCAAACTCAGACAGGAGAGGCCCTTTTAACATGCTGGGGACAGATTTATCACCAGGCTCCAGCCATTCTGCTTCCACAAAAACAATAAAGGAGCCTTTTTGATGAGATAACAAACTCCATCCTGGAACACAACCAGCTATCTCATAGAAATGCTTACGATCAAAACCTCGGCTTTGGACGATGCTGGAGTCGCTGGAGACATAAAGGAAAAGATTGATCTTAGAAATCCGGATGCAGAAAGCACTAAAACGCCAGGAAGTTAGAATTTTACCCACAACAAGAGGCTCAGGTAACAAATAACAGATGTTTCAATGAAAGCGGAGTGAAGTACGAAATATCTGCAGATGATGGAAAATCTAGAAGAAGGGACATGGGTTTGTGGGAGAAAGAGAGGAACAAAGAAAAAAGAAAACACAGACAAATTGGGAAAAACAAACAAAAGAAAGAAATGAAAAAAGGCTTTAACGACTCTGAATCTGTACCATACAATAGACCAACTGATTAGGTTTGAAATGAAATCCTGATTTGTAAGAGAAGAATGATTGAGTCTACAAAGCCAGGACTGATTAAACAAGCAAAAGTTCTGCTGATGAACTTTTATTCCTTTGAGAAAATCTCATTCTTACACCGACCAAAAGAGTGCTTAAATATTCTCCTTATTGAATCCTTTAAGGTAAATAATGAATACTACACAACTTCTCTAGGGAAAAAAAACTCTACCAGTTAAAGGGGAGCCGCTCATCTACTACAGGAAAAACTTTATAACAAGTACCTGAAACCTTGAAGGTCAAGAAAACTTTTCGGAGTTTCTTTTCCAATCCACTTCTAAAAGAAATTCACCTCAATGTTGCCCTATGTGAATAAATGGGTTGCTTTTATTAGTCTGCAAAATGTGGCTAAGGAAGCTTCCGGCGCTTCAGCTTCGTCTCCACCCTTTCAAATGCAGAGGAGCTAAGAGAGAGACGGCTGACATTTTACCATCCAAATGTGAAGGAGGAGTCTTCTGTTTTCTGGCTGAATTGAATAAAATCACTCACAAATCAAAATGAGTATAAAGGACTCCAGCTTCTAGCAGTCCATTAACGCCGGCAAAAGAAGCTTTTCATTGAAGCTGGGTTTGGCTGAATGAGATGGAACGACAACAATCGGAACGCCGGACAGAAAAATGCTTCTATTAAAGGCAAAATCTGCCAACAGACGTGCGCTGAATGGAGGATTTGAATAATGTGTTGGCTGTTAAGAGCGCAGGAGCAGTTAAGATCATCGAACAACATGCGACGCAAATGACCATTTTATCTGGACTCTAATCGTCTACAGCAAACCATTTGTGGCTCCGCCCATCAAACTTGATTCATGTTTTAGAATTTGTGATGACACTTTGGGGATTTTTATCGATTCTTCTACAGAATGTTACATTTTGAAGACTTATCTTGGTTTATAATCAAACTGGCAAAATGTTTTGGGAAAAAAATGGTTCAAAGTTCAAACTTAAAACGGAGAGAAAACCTGTTTTAATCCATTCATTAGCACTGTGATTGATTATAAAAACATTAGGCGTGTCCCGACCCGATCGCATGGTAAGAAGTTGGTCCAATCACACAATCAGACGCATCCTGGTCAGGAATTAAAATACAGTGCTTCCTCGCTATACTGCTTTCTTGTTCTTCTGTTAGAGCCTCCATCCTCCCCGTCTCTGCATGACATCTTCCTCCTAATTGGATCTAAATTCAATCACAGAATATTGATCCCTGAAGGTAAACTGAGTGAGTTCAGCCACCAGCAGAGGGTTTGTTTGCAGCTGACAGACAGATCAAACTTTGAAAAAAAGGAAAAGGAAAGATCCGAATGAGTTAAAATCAGGAATCAACAAAAGATATTGATTAAAAAACGGCACACAGGGGCAATCTGCCGAAAAGCAATGAATTTACTGAGCAAGTTTGTGACCAGACTGACCCCAAAGGCTGTGACTCTGCCTCTGGCTCTGTGATCGGATGCAAAATGGACACATTTGAAGCTGTGAAGGAGAGGAGGACTTTGAATAAGCCTGTATCCATCATGGATAATCCTGGGCATCCTCTCCATCCTGTACTTACGGGTCAGCGGAGCACCTTTTCCTAGAGGCTAAGGCAGCTTCGCTGTAACGCCAACCGCTTCAGGAGATCATTCCTACCTCCCTCTATTGGACTTTAGAACTCAGCATCCATTTGCCATAGATAAACTGCTGATTGTTTTCCTGATTGTCACTCATTGTTTGTTGGTATTGAGCCTGTATACGGTCGCTGCAACGCCTCAATTTCCCAAGCCGGGATCAATATTTATCTTATCTTTACATCCCTGTTAGCGCGACTGAGTGCAATCCCTCTCTGGTCTAAAAAGACATTTGCTTTTGAAACAAATTAAAACACGGTTTGCTTAGGAAGTGAACAGAAGAGCGCTGAGCATGGCTGTCGCACACAGTGTCAGGAGGTTAACTGCTCATTGATGATGCAGGTCAAAACCTGAACCCCTGCAGGTCTGAGGGAAGACACTGAAGGGCCTTTTTATCACCCCACCTTACTTCCTGCTCTGCTCACAAACTGCAGACGCAGGGTTGTGTTTAAGCAGTCAAACTCGTTTTAAGTTTGTCAGAACCACCAGGCGGTATCCAGAAACGAGAACCCAGTCCGAGAGCTGGAGGCCGCCCAGGAAAAACCGTCTGATTCAGGAGGAAAAGAGATCAAGAGATCTGGTTTCTTATGTGACAAACTCTTCCTGGGCTCTGCTCGTTCTCTTGTCTCCGCTCCTGTCAGCTCATTCTTTCTTGTCCCTCTGAAAGGCTCGACTCAAACCTCAGTCAGGGTGGAAAACAGTTTCTTTGCTCATTCACATGTGGGAAGAAGTCGGAGGGTGAAGGAGCAGTCAGCCAGCAAGCAACCGATCGAGGTCAAGGACGAACAACAGAGGATGTGGAGTGAACAGGAAGGAGAAAGAGCCATGAAAAAAATGAAACAAATATAAACTGAAAGCAAAACCTGGGAAAAAATTAGATCCAAAAGCTGAGAAAAAAAATATCCTCACAGCTCAAAGATGGAATCAGACGTCTGGAGGCCAAAGCCATCATTCCTCAAAGGGTCACCATCAAAATCTTAAACCTGATTCCACCATCCCTGAAGGGACAGGCCAGCCTCCATCCCAACCCTCCGCATCGCATTTCCACCAGTTCAGACAAGCCTTTGAAGTTTTTCAGGAGGGGTGGTGTCGAACCCCAGCAGGTCACGGTTCTGTCTGCTGGACATCCTTTAGGAGCTCTCACAGATTAGAGTCACTTTTCTAAAGGAAGACATTGACAGTAAAGCAAAATAAAAGCGTGACTCTTCGTTTCCTGTCATCTTTAGACATTCAGGAACTCGGCCTCGTAATCAGCAAAGAAATCTGTACGATAATTACACCAAACAGAAAATGCGTCTCCATCTCCTCAAGAGTTTGGAAAATTAGGTCATCTTGCAATTTATGATCCTTTATCCTGAAGCTTTTCCGCTGTGGATCAACAGAACTATTTTAGGTCCTGCAGAGGGATTAGAGCGTCCTAATCCTCCAACACAGCGTCAGCGCCTGATGGTTTCTGAACAATTGTCAGTGGATAATGATTTTAAACCCCAAAAGAACTACGATGCTAAATTTAATAGAAAGCATGGCGGTGGATGTATCATGCCGTTCATGCTGGATCTGCTAGATCAGTGTTTTTCAACCAGTGTGCCGTGAGAAATTACCCATTTTCACTGATCTAAAAACATTTCCCATCTCCAGGATATCAGCTCTGTGTTCATCCAAACAGGCCCTGATAAAACACTGAGTAGTTAGGAATATGAAAGATCATAAAATACTTTTTTCTTTTTGTTTATTTGATTCTATTAAAGACACTTTGATAATGACGGTACTGCGATTTATCTGAAGCTTCAGCTCTGTTTTCGGAAAAGTCCCGCCCCTTCAACTGTTTCCACCAATCATTCTTGGAGGATTAATCACACGTCATCAGTCTGACCAATCAGAAGTGATTAAAGTCTTCACTTCCTTGTTTCGATTCCGCTCATAAAGTCGCTCAGTTCAAACGAAAATACCAGCTAAAGCTCGTCTTTAGCTTTCCACAGAAGCCGTTATCAGACCGTGGAACGAGTGAACAAAACAATGAAGCTCAGAGATGCTAGTCTGTTTGCGTTTGGTGGCTGTTTGCACTACATTTCCCAGGATGCATTGGATTAAAGTGACAGCGTCTTAATCCTGTGACGTCTTGACACAACACCTAACACACATCCCATCACATCAGTTTTGAAATCTTCTAACTTAACTTTTATTCCATTTTTAGAAAAAACAGCTGCAACTTTTTCAACAGCTTTTTCTGCCACAATTATCACAAAAATGTATGAGATTGTGAAAGGGCTGTAGATAAATACAGACTATGAGTTTCTCCATTTTTTAAATTTTTTGATGCTGGTGTGCCGCAGGATTTAGTTAAAGTGTAAAAGTGTGCCGTGGCTCAAAAAAGGTTGAAAAACACTGTGCTAGAACATTCAGTTTTTAAGGTAAAAGTATTCAGAAAAGAAAGGAAAATGAAGCCACTTTGAAAGATTCCCACAAGAAAGCTAAGGTCAAGAAAAAGAAAAGTCTCGCCGCGTTTTAAAGTGACCTCAAAAGTCCTTAAAATACTAGCTTTATGTCAAATGAACACAAAAACAAGACATTAAAATCAAAGCATTAACGTTTTCTTGCTTTTTCATTTAAATGGTGAATAAATTGTCACTAAAGACCCACTCTGAACATCTATTATCAAAGTGGTCTTTTAATTAAGACTTTGCCGTTTTTTGCCCATAAAAGCTGTATCGATTTCTTTTTTCAAACATCTGCTCCTAATTCACAACGGTTGGAATAAAGAAATGCAGTTTTAATCGTAATTTTCTTATATATTCCTTCCATAATCATAAAAATCCCTCAGGAACATGTTTAAACACAACTTTCTTTTTGGGTGGGTCTTTAAATTACATAAAAAGCCTGATTGGGCCAAGTTTTTAAACAATGTCAATTTGAAATCTGTAAATCTGTAAATCTGTATTGGCGGTTTTATGTCCAGCAAATCCCAGCGTCCTCTCAACAGCCATCCATTCTCGAGTGCCATTGAAAGACGATGAACCTCAACCTGTCGGTTGTTTATCACTGTGAATGAGAGCAGTGACTAAAGTGTCTAAAATGGAAATGTAATGTAAATGGTGCTGATGCTGGGGTTGATGAGGAGCCAGAGCTGCAGAGTGCAGCAACAAAAGCAGGCATCCCGAGGGTGTTTAATCTCTGACTGATGGATATGCAGCCAAGGACGCGTTTGTAATTATCATCATCATCTTTGTAAAACATTCATCATCGCCATCATCAACCTGATATTTATCTTCCCCCGTCAACAGCCGGCCGACACGCACACACAGACGAGAATCTGATCAGCACTACCTTGGTTCAGAAGCGCGCGGTTCATCCCTCTTTGGGTGTCACACCGGGACAAACGAACGACCACCAGCACGCCCTCAGAGTTCCCGTTAATGCATATGGATGCTTCGGCTCATCTGCATTGCTGAAGAAGCCCGGCTCTGTGCATGCTCGAGTTTTCGGATAACCGGAGCGTGCCAGACAGATGGGATAAAGTTCTATGCCTCTGCAGCAGCAAAAACGTTTAGCATCGCTAGAGAAAAAGGGAGAAACATTTCGTAGTACACATGATCATTTTAATTTTGTAGTCCATGAGAGAATTCTAAATTTCGTAGTTAACGTCAAAATTATAAATTTCGTACTGTATGTGACAATTCTACATTTTGTTGTACACATGACAGTTTAAATTTTGCAGTAAACGTCGCAATTATAAATTTTTGTTGTACACATGACAATTATAAATTTCTTACTGTATGTGACAATTCTAAATTTTGTAGTACAAATGACAATTTTCATTTTGTAGTTCACGGGAGGATTCTAAATTTCGTAGAGATTTCGTAGTTCTCATGACAATTTACTTATGTATTTAACTTATTGCCTAACCTACTGTAATGAAGTTTGGGGGAATAATTCAAATTTTCGTTAAATTTATTGTACATATTTGCCTTTGGATCTAAGAAGAATGTTTCTTAAACCGGGCCATGTCAGTCCATTGTTAAATACCATATTGCATCCATCTTGATATGCTAAAAATGTAGATTTTCTATTATTGTCGTTATTATTGCCATCCGCTACATGTGCCATAGTGTATGCGACTTACTATGAACATGTTTTAATTAAATTTCTATATATTCTTTATTGTCCAGTTTAGACAATTATAATTTCGTACTGCACGGGACAAGTATGAATTCCATTGTACACGTGACAGTCATGACTTTGGAAGTACACGTGACAAATCTGATGTCATAGTACATGTGGCAGTTCAAATTTTATAGAATACAGGACTTTTATAAATTTTGCAGTATATAGGGCAATTTTGAATTTTGTAGTACATGTAAGATTATAAAATAGTACACATGTCAATGACAAATTAGTATCTATTTGTCTATCTATCTAACCTCCTCACTATACCCATCCAACAGCTAAGACAGAACTGACCCGTGACCAGTGGGTGTGACACACAACTGCACACAGCACAACCCAAAAGGTGCGAACATGGACCCCCTCCATATGGAGCGGCTGATGTATGTGGTTTCATATACTGCATATTAAAGACCTGGGTTGCACCATGACAGCAGAGATGCTTTGCGAAAGTGCTATTAATAGAAGCTGTCCATCACTTTCTCCTCAAGAGCAAACATCAGGTACAGTTTAGGGAACTGAGCTCTGCGTAAACACAAGGATGCAGTCGGCCGTCTTATATAAGTGCAGAGCAGCTCCGGCGCTGTGGACAGATGGGCCTGTGTTGTTTACTCAAATGTCAGTTAGATGGGGCCGCAGTGTGAAGGACAAAGAAGAAAGTTACTGTAAACATGGTTTCAGTCTCATTAGCCAAATTAAAAACAGTGAAGTTTGTTCAGAACCCTGGAGTTTGTGCTGAAATTACAGGCTCAGCTTTTTCCGGATCAAAGAGAATCACTTATGTGAAGTATGCGTATGAAGTTAATGTATGTGGAGCGCAGCCACTCAGAGGTGCCAGCTCGTTAGCTGGTAACTCACTACAACTCGGATGAAACGCCTGTTTAGTGAGGAAGTTTTCAATCAAAATGAGGCTTGATGGGTTTGTGTGTTTTAAATGCAGAACAAGGTTCAATTTGAGAGAAATGAATCTCTAAGGAACAACACTGACTTGATCGAATGAAGACAGATTTATTCCAGTTCTGGGCATCTTTTGTCTTAAGTCACTATTTGTAAATGTGTGTTTATTTGTTGATTCAAGTATTCCTGCTCAAATAAACTAACTTCAATTGGTTTATTCCACTTCTGTTAGAGCCTCCAACCTCCCCATCTCTGCAGGACACCTTTCTGTGTGAAGTTTGCATGTTCTCCCCGTGCATGCATGGGCTTTCTCCGGGGACTCCAGCTTCCTCCCTCTGTTAATTGGTTCCTCTAAACTGTCCACAGGTGTGAATGCGAGTGTGCATGGGTGAGTGATTGTGGCCCTGTGACAGACAGGTGACCTGTCCAGGATGTCCCCAGTCTTCGCCCGCAAGTGGCTCAGGCAGTCCTGTGACCCCGAAAGGGGAACAAACGGTTCAGTCTAGTCAGAACCTCTTTAAAATTATTTTAAGATGGAGACTTGGGCTGTGTCTGAGTTCCCATACTAATCTCTAAATTCTAAAAAAACTATATAGACTATAAGACTATCTTGTGCCCTGGACAGCATGCTCACTAATTATTTTTTAAGCGGTGTCATCGATTTCATGAAGTGAAAATCTAAGTGATATGAGCGTTTACTGAATGACCCTTTATTAATCCACCGAGTTCTGAAGATGAAAATGTTGATAGCTTATTAAAAAGTTACATTTAAAATAAAAAAAATTCGCAAAAACTGTTCAAACGCAATGCATTGTGGTCTATTTTGCCTATCTAGTGAGCATCAATGCACCCTGGTTTTTCATACAGACTTCTGGGAAATTTCCATTTTGGGAACTGTAGATTAGGTCAGCACAACAAAATGGCCAATGCTCCATCTAGTGCACTCTGTAGTGAGTAGGGTAGGAATTCGGACATAGCCTTGGACTGGATTCGGACTTAAAGCCTTAGTCACAACGGCCCCTTACAGGTGGATACGGGCCGACTGCCGCTGGAAAATAGGCAAACTTGTACAGGCAACGCAAGTGCCCTGCACGAAATATCAAGGTGGTAGACGGCTTAGTGAACCTGAAGATAGAAAATGTTCATGCACATTTTTTTAGCTGCGCCCCAGAGATCGCAGGGAAGACAAAACAAAAGGGTAGGTAAGTCATCACTTCATCTTATGACTGAACTGAACTCGGCTGAAAAGGATTGGAGCTGTTTGGTCACAGTTTTTTTTGTAATTTCTTTGTGAAATAAGATCCTGTAAATGAGCATAATTGAGCTGTTTCATAATGAAACTCTGCGCTTCAGTTAATGGTGGATCAAAACTTCTGATACAACAGGTATGCAAAATACTAAATCAGCTGCATATTCAAGCTCAATTTATTTTATAATTCTAATATAAATAAGGGTATCATTTATTAGGATTTGTTTCAGTGTTGTTAGCATGAATTGCTATTTTCTTATTGGTTACAGAACTCCTTCTGTTGATTCCCATCATTTAAAATCTGTAAAGTTCCCAACGAAAAGCAGCAGAGAGTAAACAGATACCTGCTATCATTCCTGACACATTTTCTGTGATGAATAACAGCGCCGAGGGGAAAACAAGAACTTGTGCTCCCCAGCGTCACGCTGCTCAGGTTGACGCTTACAACATAATAAGTCCGGATTTGGCGGTGAGGCAGTTTGAGTTGGTTCAGAGAAATTAGACGCACCGAGTCCTGACAACTCAACTCTGCGTGATGCCAAACAGTGACTGTAAAGGCTCAGTAAACCACAGTATAGGCCACAAAGAGTCTGTATGAGAGTCCTAAGCTCTTGAAAGGACTCTTTAAAGTGCTCTTTGAATGAAGGCCCAAACAGCGGGACTGATTAAGAAAACCTTGAAGAGACGTTGGGCTGTAAGGCCATGTCACACAGCCACTACTTATATTGTGCACATTTTCTACGTATGAAATTTCAATCCGCTGCGATACAGATGTGATAAACGCAATTCAAGTGTTTCTTCGGTTGGTCCACGTTAATGTGCACAGATGTCCGTCAAGGAGTTTCACTGCGAAATGGCGTGTTCTTTCATAAAACAGAATTATCACACAGGGTGTCCTGAGACTTAACATGCTGAAAATAGATTTGATAAGTCCTGCTTTAATGATAAACATTTTCTTTCCAGCTTGGTTTGATTTTTGTGTTTTGTAGTTTAAAGATGAAGCTTGGATCAAGTCGGTCTCTCATTGGCGGTTGAGTGGGTATGAGAGGGTGGTCTACATTGGGTTGAAAGATTGCTGAGATTTAGAAAATGAAGGAGATGGAGGACTGAAGAGCCAAAGGCACCACCCGTCCTGTAATGGAGCAAATCCATCTGTGTCTTCTATCGTCCTTCGGATGGAAGTTTGGAACAAAAGGAAGATCAGAAAAAAGTGCGAAAGCTGAGTCGCACGACCGGACGAACAACAATCAGGAGAAATAAACGAATGCTTCAAAGGAGAAAAGAGGAGAGAAGAACAGGCTTTTGGAACTGGTGGTGAGATCAGCCTTTCCTCCTCTGGGGTTTGCTGCAGCCTTGTTAGCACTTCTGAAACATGAGGTCGCCGTTGCCTAACTTAGCCTGTTGCTTCTGAAATCCCACGGCCTCTCAAAGCCCCGCAGACCCCTCTGCAGCTTCAGTGGATGAACTGTGGGGGCACATGCGGCCGGGTTCCCAGCAGGATTCTCCAGGGGGCATTTAAAGAGACCCCTGGCCTCTCATCAAAACACCCCCACGTCTTTAAGAAAGTCGGCTAGTGTTCAATCACCACAACAAGCTCACCTTAGCGACAGCGACTCCGGCAACCTCGGCCATCCATTAGCCTGTCTGAGAACAAAGCTGCCTCCGCAGGGAGCCATTAGACCGATATAGGTCTGGGAAAGAAGGCATCCAATCCACCAGATGGGCCGCGCTTTATTCCAGCTCCAGGGCTGGACGGCGGTCTCTCAGAGACCATTACTGAGAGGCAGGAAGCAGGCCACAGCAGCACAACACATGGAAGATGTTCATCTTTGATGCTGGAGACAAAGCGTAAATCCCAACCGCAGGTGGACGCTGATTACAGGAAACCCTCAGGGCGTTGTGTGCTTTCCAACTTTCACCGAACATTAGGCCCCGAAACGATATGAAAATGAAACTTTAGTCGTGAGAAGAGAAGAGAACAGATTGGAGAAATAAATAAATAACGGTAAAAACGTTCGATGTGAAAAGGGATTTGGGAACAGTGAAGTGTTCTTTATATCTAGTTGTGTTATATAAAGTAAGAAATGAGAATAAATATTTAAAGTCCCACTCCGATCACCTTTTGATCCCTTTTCAGATCATTCCTTGTGGTCCTTTAGTTATGATTACGCCGTTTTCTAGAACATAGTTTCTGTATAACGGCAGGTGTTCATTACAAATTTGAGTTGTGGGCGGACTGTTGCTAGGGATCAACCCCACCCCCTTTCCTCTCCCCGTTGCTGAGAGCTTAAAGGTGGTGGTTTTTTTTAATCACTAATAGAACTTTTTTTTAAAGTATTTTTTCATCTGCTCCTGATTCACAGTGATTTGAATAAAGAAAAACACCGAAATGCAACTTTAAGCATAATTTTCTTAAACATGTCCTCTATTATCAGCAAAATATCACAAGAACGTGTTTCAAAACACATGTTTCATCAGGGTGAGTTGTTTACCCTGAAAAAAAAAAGCAAAGGCAAAGCGGCAGTTTGGTATGTTGAGTTGCTCTGGGGTCCATTTCGCAGCACATTTTCCTTCTGATGAAGTACTTCCCAAAGAACTCAGGAGCCACTTTTTCTGGTCCTGGGTCTGATGAGAGCCTTCATCAAAAGGATGGTGAAGGTGGGGACAGTTTTAGGATCTGAAAAGGTTCAGTTACTAGTGACAACTAGTGATAAAACAAAAAAAGCCCTAATTAGGCATCTGACCAAACGGAGGTGGGATCCGTATCCGAGCCCACGGTGCGTGAATGAAAGACCCAGTCAGAGACTAAAAAGATGAAGCGATTGTAGCAAAATAAAGAAACAGATTATTATTTTTTTTTTTTTATAAACAGGAACTGAGAGTGAGTCCAGTTTGGAGTTCAGAGGTCTTCCAACATGGAGTTCTTTGGTCAAAGTCTGGTCAAAGATTTGTGTTCCTTTGGGCTGCTGGATTGGAGGCTATAAAACCACCAAATGATTCTGGATGAATCAAAGTTAACTGAGCACTAGAAGGGTAGATAAACTAGAAGCAAACCAGATAAAAGGTTTTCACAATGAACACAAAACTGGTTAAAAAGAAATGTAAAAGAAAATCTCAACAGGATGAGTTTCAACTCTCAATATGTGTGAACAGGTGATCAGGTCAACTGTAATCCTTAACCCTACAGCAGAGAATTAGAAAAACACAGACCTTACATTTTAATGACACTTTTTTAAATCTGAGGAGAAATTGAATATTTGTCTGTTTGCTTTGTTTTGTGGGAAACTTGTTGCGTTAAAATGATGAACCTCCGTTAACTCGTGTTCTTTTTTTTTTTGAAGGAACATTTTGAAGCTGATTCCTGATTCCTCACAAAGACGCCAAAAAAAGTCCAAATCAAAGCGAGAAGATCATGAAAAAATGAGGAAAACCACACGTTCAATCAGCACTAGAGGGAAATGTTTTGATTGACCACTGAATAAGAAAACGAATGATTACGGATGATGAGCGTTGTATGCAAATGTCGCCCTCATTTCCTCCTTCACTCTTTGCCTTAAGGCCGTGTCACACAGCATCCACGTTCGATTTGCACGTTACACAGATGAAAACAGGTCATACGTGAACATATGTGGAAAAAGTGAGAAAAATTGTTGTCATTATATGACTATTTCACAGATGTATCACATTAAAACCACAGAAGTACGAATAAACCACGCAAAGAACACGTAAATCAGCGTCAAATATGAATTATGCAGGATTATTGTGCTGCCTAGATGCAAATTATTAGTGATATGTGCGTCAATTACGTTCTTTTAACAGGAAATGTGCGCCGTAGACACAATTTAATAGTCATCGGTGGTACTTGCGTAAAAAGTCCATTAGGCATACAGTACAGACCAAATGTTTGGACACACCCTCTCATCCAAATGAAAGTGAGGGTGTGTCCAAACTTTTGGTCTGTACTCTACTTTGTGTGTGCATCTTGCAGAAACCATGCACAATTGCACAAGAGTTATGTTTGTAAAATATACGTAAACTGCATAATTCTCAACCGACTAAAAGTTTTGACCAGCTTAAAACCGAATTGAAAGGAAAGGAAACACTTATGAATACCGTCGATCACACAGGTATTACCAAAGACTGAAGTTTCACGTATGTAGTGGCGGTGTGACACGGCCTTAGTGAACATTACTGCTGGTTTTTATGGTTTCTATTTTCTGGAGAACATCAGACGCCGGAGACTTTTTTGTTGTCAGGATTTTCCTCCAATCGTGAGGAGACGGACGCTGACGTGCCGACGGCGAGCGTACCTGGTAGACGTGGTAGGCGTTGGCGGCTCGGCCCTGCAGGAACACGGAGGGGATCCACACGTTGATGAGAGCGCGATGAGCCCTGAGTGACACCAACAAACCGCCGTCATTATGGACGCCAGCACGCAGCAGATCACAAACATACAGCAGCTTCGCTCACAGGGAAAACTGAGAAGTAGTTGGATGAAAGAAGACTGAAAACACGATACTAAGAGATGTAACAGCAGATACATTAAGAGGAGAACATCCTTACGTCTCAAAGTCTGACAGACTCGGGTCATCTGACGTCTGGCTTAAATCCCCTGGAAGCTGAAAAAGAGAAAAAGTGGAAATTGTTAGAAATAAATAACAAAAAACGTCATCCCATTCCTGTAAACATACAAAAATCATGCCGTTCTTTAGGGTCATTAACAGCGATCGCGTCGTATCTGCCTCAATCGGAATCAAAAATCGCATCTGATCTATATTTTATTCTCATTATTCTATTCAGTGCCATATTTCAAGCTTTTTATTCCACTAGATGTTCACAGATCATGAATGGATCAGGACAAACGCAGACATTTCATAAGAAGAAAAAATATTTCTTTAGTTTAATGACAATTAAACATAGGGATGGAGTAAGTCTGCTACCAAAGGAACAGTCTACCAAGTGGAAAAAAGTGCTAAAAAATCCACAATGTCTCAAAAATAACTAATACAAGCTTTATTATGAGTTAGTCATGAATACTTAACATCATATTTACGCTAGAAAAAATGTTTTTTTCTATGGATCATCTGATCAAAAATGTTTAACAGTTCTGAAGATCCTGAAGCTACAGTCACCAAACCTTCTCACATTACTAATTATCACCTATTTACTAGTTAATGGGTAACTAGTATTATTACTGTACTCTAGTTGATAGTAGAACTACTTTTTGCTTGATTGTTGAAGCAAAAGGCAGATCAAGACATCCCTAGTTCTTACCAAAGAGATATTTCTATGGTGTATAAGCTAATAAAGTTGTGAGGGTATTTACTGCTACAGAATTGGATGTAGGAGACAGTTGGACCTTTGGGTCATAAGGCTTATTGTTTGGTTTTGGACCCGTTTGAAGTCATTTCTTTATCTCTGAAGTTGACATCAAGGTTAGTTTGTCATCAAATTCCCATTTTTCTAAGAAATGTGCAGACCTGCAGAATATCACACCTCCGTCCACTGACTCCGCCCCTTTTGAAAAACAATTTAAATTTAAAACCAAGAACACGAAACACTGGAAATGGTTTTTAAAAAGGAAAAAAGAAAAATCTAACAAAGGGGTGTCGTGCTGGAAACCCGGGGTGTACGGTTATACTTAATGCAGATAATAGTTTGGAGAAAAAAAGGCATTTAATGCGAAATTTAAAAACTTTTAGATCACAGCATCTTGGATTGCAACAAAAAAGACAAATATTTGATCTTTGCTTAGGAAATCTACATCAGATCTTTAGATTATGTGTATAATAAATTATATTATATATAGTGTAATGTATATTTTATATCAAATGTGTTAAATTACTAACAATTTTTACCCTTGGGGTCAATATGACCCCAGGGAGATTTCCCTACAGAAAATGATTTACATATAATTGTTAACCAAGTTTTTGTGTCAGGCACATTGTTTATTTGTTGAATACATAAATAACCCCTTGATAATGAAACAGATCATTGGGTTGACCTGTTCTCTAGCGCCACCATCAGGCCAAACGATTAAATTAGAAAGGATGTATCTTGAAAAGTTTTCATATTACATTAATGACCACAAGAGTTTGAACCCTATTGGTTTTGGTGATGATATGACCTTTGCATCAGGTCAAAGCTCTAGTTTTAGAGTTTGTGTCTGTTGAAAATCTTTTATTGAAATCCTTTCTAATTTGGGATCCACATTCATGACTCCCACAGAACGAAGCATACTTGCTGTGTCCCAACAGATGCACAGTCAGCCATGTTGAAGACAAAGTCATTATTCCGGCTCTTCGTATAACCGTCAAATGAAAATACTGTACTTGAGATGATAGTTTTACAGGGAAGGCATATTTAGTTGGAAAGACTTGGAGATCAACTCACAAGCCTTACATTGGCTTCCTGATTTTGGCGGGAGTTCTAAGGTCGAGTTGTTTCCCACATGCCCAGACCAGGAGTGTTCTCGTGGGAATAGTAGTTTTCCCCAACCCCCCTGTTATGTACCAACTCAAAAGTATCAACTCTGCAACTGAAGGTGTGGAGATGTTGGGTCACACACACACAGGCAGGCAAGTTTTACACAGCTAAAACAGCCTGGGGTCAGATTGACCCCAGAGGAAAGCCAATGTCTGCAACTTGTGTTTGGCACATTGGAAAAAAATATCATCATATATATATTTAGGCTTCATCAGTTGTCCCCATCAAATTAGGAAAAGTCATGAAATATGAAGCAAACTTATTGTTTTTTGAATGATAAACATTGAATGGGGTCAAATTGACCCCAAGGATACAAGGAGGGTTAACCCCCCCTCCACCCACCAAACCCCTCTCTGCAGCCTCAGTCTGTCCTCCAGGCTTCAGGCCGGGTCAAAGCTTTAGGATCTCGCACACAAACGGAGCCACGGGGGGTTTGAGTCCGGCCCGCTCATGCACAGCAGCTCTAAGCAGTTGGAAGCCAGCAAACACACAAGCAGGGCGCAGAGCGCTCCAGCAGAACGCGGCTGAAGCTGAAGGATAAGGGGTCCTATCTGCAGCCGGAGGCGGCCTCCACTCGCCGTGGGCGCCGCGTGCTGATGTCCAGACGGCTTCAAGCTCTCCTGAGCGTGACCAGATGCTGCAAGCCGGCGCCGCTTTGCTACTGAACAGAAAAACTTTGGGGAATCTGGGAAGAAGGGGCTTTTTTGAAGTAACTTTCAAAGAATCGGAGAGGACGGCTGTGAGCGTTTGAGCGCCAAAGTGGGTTTGTCTCAGCGAGGGAGGCTTAGTCCAGGCAGGCGTAGACCAGAACATGGAGACGGTTTACGATTATTCACAAGACGGCAAAAGATTTCAGTATTTAAAAAAGCACCATGACGTATCTGTCAATCAATTTAATTTTGACTTTACCGTTTTACTACCTTATTATATTATGTTATGTGTATATATTTGCTTTTAGTGATTTATTGTTGCACAGTAACCTTCAGCATAGAAAGAAGTGCTTCACATAATATACAGTGTATATATATATATATATATATATATACCTTAAAATATAGTTGGCAAAACTAAATTAAAAGTGGGAAAAAATCTACAAAAGATTCTTTTGGGTTTGAATTTTAATGCTAGTTTACAATTAAAAACATATTTAACAATAATAGAATATAAAAACAAAGAAAAAGAATAAAAGTTAAATGTATGAAGTTCTGATTTGTTACTTTTAAAGTTAAAAGCCTGAATTTCATCACAATTTTTTTTTTTAGTAGCTCAGAGAATGATTTTTTGTGGCTAACAAACATTTAAAAAGTTGTACAGTTACAAAAACCTGCACTTTAATAACCAGTGGACACTATTTGTGATGCAGCTAATATGGACCACGCTGCACTGACGTGACCACGTGTCAGAAATTATCTGCTTCTATCTTGCATATATAAAAAAGAGATAATGTCTTAAAAAATGTTTGAAAGCTTTTGTGCCTTTAAAATAAGTTTGATAACTTCAAAATAGGCTCTTTCTCTCTTGCTGTTTTCTATTAATGTTGTTTTAAAAGGAGAAAAAAGTCGAAGCGCTCCAGTTTCTTTCTAATTAAGACAGAATGGAACGATAACAAAATAAAATAAACACCTAAATGAATTCAGGGATTTTCTTCCCCCAGCAGTCAGAAAGGTAACATGTTAATCTGAAAAAGTGCAACCCGATGAGCAGGAAAAAACAAAAAAAAACAATATTTCTGCTCCCGCCGTGCAGCTTTGTGGCATTAAGAGCCTTTATCTCCAAAAATGGAACAACACACCCCTGGCTAAGCGGTACGGAAAAAACCCCACAGAGAAAAAGAAACAGACTTACATGAGGCACAAAAACAAACAAGTGTAAGAGGAGATTAAAACCAGAACAACTGGCAGCTGAGAGGAGGGAGAAGGGGGCGCCGCTGGGCGCCGCTGAGCGCCGCTGAGCTCACCGGTCCTCTCAGGTCGATGAGCTCCTGTCGCATTTGGACGATGAGGTGGTCTTTGGCCATGAGGGAGCGGTACAGGCGCTCGTTAAACTCGATCAGCTCGCCGTGCATCTCCGCCACCTGCAAGAACGGGAAGCACATTATTAAAGATGTGGACTCCCTCCTGACCCCCGTTTTGGACTAAAAACAACGACTGCACACTTTTAAAGTTCGATCAAAGCGTTGATCTTCATTTCAGAAATGATTGGAAGAAACGAGGAATAATAACTTTAGGGCAGCAGAGGATCAATACCAGCTGCTGCACAGCGTCTTCTCAAACTGATGAAGGACCAAAAACTTTTTAACAACTCTCTTGACGTATCAGAAGCTGCAGGACCCAAACCAGCTGGAAGCCAGATGCTGGCTCTTCTGAGGCCTTGTTTGGAGGCTTCTCTCCACAGTTTGTAACAAAAAAAACAATAAAAGTAGTAACTTAACTTCATGACTTTGATCAGCTAAGCTAGTTGTAGTATTTTTAAGTGAACAAGGTTTTCAAAATAAAGGCGATGAGTTAAAAAAAGGGGGCTTGTACACTTCATATAACCTAAAGACAAAATATGCATTTAAAAAATGATTTAAAAAAATGTTAATACAAAGTTTAAAGAATATAGCTATATTTATTGTCAGTCTGAGCTCTGAATCCATCAATTCTTTGTTAAATAAAACAAAACCTTCCGTTTGTTTGGACTTTTAGCAAAGTTCAGCAGCTCAGCTTTAGACAGAAAACCTTCAGTCTTTTATCGGTCAATCAAAAGCATTGATTTTCGATCCGTGACAGGAAAAATCCAGGAAGGATTAAACAAAACGAGCAGAGCTATATCTGTTTTTGACAGAAAATTCAGAATAACTGTGGATCCGGATGCATACGAGCTGCACAACGTCTTCACAAACTGATGAAGGACAGACAAAAGCTGAAAAAGTAATGACTGAATTCATTCATTTGATCAGCTATGCAGGTTCGATAATGAATAAAAAAAATGTGTACACCTGAATTTTATTATAAAACCAACAAACAAACCGATCACATATGCTTTCATATAACAGTTGTCACTTCTTTTTAATAAAATGTCGAAATAAAACAAATGTTTACTGTCAATCTGAGCTCTGAATCCATCAGTTCCCTGTTAAATAAAACAAAAACCTTCTGTTTAATATGAGTTATAGCGAGAGTTCAGTCTCACTAACGCTCTGCAGGACAGGAGTCAGCAACACAAACCTGTACGTCCCACTCCCATCCTCTTTTGATTAATGTTCCCAGAGGGTGTTTTTGATTATGATCAGCCAGAATTAAAAAAACAAAGACGTTGCTCTCCCACTGGCTTACAGCCCATCACACCCCCGACCTAACATTACAAACTGTCATAGAGGTTTGATCCAGATTCCAGCTCAGATGTGGAAAACAAAGCTGTTTGTCTGCAGGTGGATGCATCAGAATGGAGTGGAGCTGGGAGCTTGTGGCCCCACCCAGGGTATTTTCTGCTCTTGGCCCCACAATGATTTAGAGCAAAGAAATACTCAAATGAGGTTTTTAGGCCTAATTGTCTTGATAGATATGTCCTCAACTGTAAGAAAATTGCCACAACAACATGTTAAAAGCACCAAAAAGGATTAGATTGTTTCTATATAACATGGAAAATGGGCGTGGCTACAATGAGGGGAATAAAATTGCATAATAAAAAGCATGACCCCCCCAGAAGTAAAATTCCAGGTGAGGAGTCACCCGTAGGTACACTGCTGCAGCAGAGACGAGGCTGAATGTTTTCAGATGGCATCAGCGCTGACTGACCGTGACGCGCCGTTGCTCACATCTGCGTGTTCATGCAAATGAGTGTGGGTGTCGCGCCGTCCCCCCGCCTGTCCTCCTAACCAGGCTGGACAGGTCTCTGTCTGCAGGCTGACAGCTGTGACACTCTGTGCTGTGTGGAGAACACCTGCTGTCACAGACACTTCTGCACGGCGCCGACTGACAGGTGAGCCGGGAGGACCGGCCGTCATGCTCTTCTACACACCGCCTCAGCCCCGAACCCAGCCTCCGCCAAAATAAAACACAGAGAAAAGTCATTCAGCTGCTGCAGCAACATCCCTGTAGTCAAACCAGTCGCCCCCTAAAAGCCAGGAAAAGCTAGGACACTTGTTAATATCGATGGCGGGTAACTTCCCTCTGTTTCCCTCATCTTTCCTCCTCTTGATGGGGTCAGCTGAGGTCAGGCGCATCCCTCCTGGGCGGGAAAATGCCTTTCTTTCCAGCAGTTTATTTACACGAAAGGGCAGATTGGGAATTTATTTCATGCCAATATTTCCCTGACATTTCTTGGATGGGAAGCGTTTCCTCCCAGCTGATTGCCTGGCAACCTGGTGGTGCAGACGAGACGCAGAGTAAATGCTGCCAGGCGTGACACAGTCCCACGCTGTGCATTAATCCCCCCCCCCAAAAAACACTTTTATTTTCAAAATAAAACCCATCTGCATGCACGTGCTCTCCTTGCATGCATAGATGCTCAAAAAAGTCATACTTTTTTTTTTTTTAATCATGCATTCTGCACCTCTTTTTACAGACGTATTATATGAGACCAACCAGAACCTGTCTGGAGTTCTGGAGACGGGATCGTCTAGGGACTCGGCACGAGCGTCACTCAGGATCAAACGGCCGAGCTGCTGAGCTCCAGACAAAATGTTCAACAGAAACTCAAAAAACATATGTATTAAATAAGTCTTGCTCCATCGGCATCAACCGCTATAGAGGTGCGCAGGAATGCAGTCGTTACCATGGTAACTGCACCACAAAATACAAAAAGGAGGGATGCTGGACAGTAGATTTGTTCTGCCGTTGATCACAATTTGTTCTCGTCAAGAAAACCTTATCCCAGAACAACACGACGTCCAAAGAAGATCAACATATTTGCTTTTCTGTCATCCGCAAATTAACAAAGTTAAAAAAGTCACATTTCATTAGCCTATAATGCTTTATTATAAAATTCCTTAACAAACTAGTTATGAAAGTTCTATAAATGTCTTATAGTCTTCCCAAATTCTAGTAATAAATGTTTTCATATCATGTTAACACTTATAAGGCATTTATAAGACAGCTACCAACGTTAATAAATGTCTTATAAATGTCCTATAAAGGCTTAGTAACATGTTACGAATGTCCAGCATTGAAGGGATTGTGTTTAAAAAAAATGCTTTAGTTTTTCACATTTTGATGCAATCTTTTTGTTCAGCCTATGGATCAAAAGCTGAAAGTCTGCACTTCAATGGCATCTGAGTTGTTTTATTTAAAATTCACTGTGGTAATATACAGACATTAAATTAGAAAAAATTATGTCTGTCCAAATATTTATGGTCCTGACTGTATCTCCTTCATGTGGACATCCCTGAGGTTTCTTCTTCTTTTTTTCCTGGAATCCATTTTTTTAGGGGTTTTTCCATTCAGAAAAGGAGGGTCTAAGAGCAGGGACCCCCAGTTTAGCTTAGCCTGTTTAGTTTAGTTTAGCAATAGGCTATTGTATCTTATGACTGATTTCATGTTGGCATACTTTTACTGGTATGAATCCCATTGAACCGACTACTGTTGTAATATTGGGCTACATAAATAAAGAAGAAGGAAGAAGAAAGACCCAAACCTTGAGGATTTATTCGTCACATCGTCACGCATCGCATTTTTACATGTAGCCGCAAAGCAGACAATGTGGCATCTGCCAGCAACAAAAGGCACTAATATGAAGGTACTTCCCTTTTATAACGGAGGATTATTCCCTCTTTTAAACTGACCTATTTATTTCTAAAAAGCCCTTGCAGTAAATAAATAAACAAACAAACAAACGGGCAGAATGCTGGCCTATTTCCCCGCTGGCAGAGTGGATCTCTGTGGCCGATACGCAGCCCTTAAACGCCACTCCTGCAGCTGATGTCGCCAGCACCACAGATTATAGAGGCAAAGCAGAGGCGTGCCGGCCACTCGTCTGTCACACATGGAGTGTTCAGTTTGTGGATATATGGAGCTGCAGAAGCACACTAATAAGGCCTGGATGAATATGACGCAGAAACCAATTAAAGCAGAAACATTTGCTTTAGATTCACCTTTTTTATATGCTTGAAAATGTAGATATGTTTTAAAGCTGTGAAGAAATGTGGAACAAATATTTAAAAATCAGAGGATCAGACGGAACTGCAAAGCGTTAAAACACAGCTGTCTGTGCATCCAAGTGTGCTCTGTTTTTTTTTTTTTTTAGAAAAAGTGTCAAATAAAAGCTCCAGAGCTGAAGGAGTGCGATGAATCGTGACTCAAAGGGACAGAATTTGAGCTCAAAATCCACCTTTCCCTGTGAGGTGGAGACGAGAGGACAGACCTGTCACGCCTGCACCTCCACCTCCTGAACAACCGCAGCTCTTAAGTAGGACATTATAAAAGATGGAATTAATTTTAGGCATGAAGAAACCCAATTAATTCTCAGTGAGAGCAAGCTAATAAGTAAATGTGTGTGTAGTGTGTCCTGTGTGTGGATTGGTTGTGCCGACCGTTAGTATGAACTCAGCCACTGCTGTGTTGCTTCCTGCCTGCTTTGCCAATTTGTCAAAGCAGGCAAGGTCATTTCTGATGGTCATTAACGCAGACTCAAGTCCTTTTAGTCATGTCTGGAGCTCAATGGGCTTTAGTCAGCGGGTACCGTCCAGATCTGAGCTGACCTTTCTGCAGACGACACCCCCCCCCCCCAACCAAGGCTTGATTCGCCCAGTCACTTTCTTCTTAATTGATCTCTTGAAACTCTCCCAGGCTGAATGACAAACATCCACATGTGCCGTCATTTCACCCAAAGTCTGAATGAAAAAAAGAAGCGACACGTCTTCAGGACGCCGTCAGGGCTGAGCCTCACCGCCGCCACCATCTGCTTTCATCTCCATGCAATCGTTTTAAAAGGACCTGAACTCAGAACTGGGCTCAAAGTAAAGGCCGTGTCACACTGCTGTTACGTGCAGTTGCCCATTTTCCACGTATGAAATATACGTAATTCATATGTTTCGTCACTGAGCGCAAATGTCTTTATCTTTGCTTTAGGGTTTCATTTAGCTGATCTGGAGATTTGGGGGCGTTTTCGGTCGACGGGTCTTTACTTGAATGCGGTTTTGAGCTGTTCAAAATGTTTACGTATCATGTAAATCTTACGCACTTGTGCATGACTTATGCGAGACGCATATGCAGATTTGATGCTTTCCACGACTCCCACGTGTGCCCACATACGTCTAACCGACTGTTCACGCATGTTCCACCGACGTAAAACTCTGATATCGCAAATATGGCTTCTGGCTCGTCCAGGCTATAGATGTCTTGCCACCGCCTTGCCCTGGTGCCGGTCCATACCGTCTGTCTGTTTACCCCACATGTCGGTTTTTTAGTTTTCCTGCTCCGCAGCGCCTTTCCTTCTAGAAATAAACCCTCCTGTCTCTGCATTTGGGTTTTTCCAGATCCTTCCAACACCACATGAAAAACGCAGCATTTCTCTACGTCAGTGATTTGCCCTGACGAGCATCAACCCATTGGTGGACTTGGCATTAAAATAAGAAAAAAAGGTCACAATTTTGAAGTAATTCTCAATCAAAATAAATCAAAATAAAAGCATGAGGGAAAAAAAATCCTTGCCAGGACCAGTTGAAACAAAGGAATCATGGGAAATCACAGTCTGCAGTCCCAGAGTGAGTCTGCCATTTACAGAATGTCCTGAAGGCGGTTGTTTGGGCTGTAAGACGGGTAGGATGGGTTTCTGCGTGGTCATTATCTCATTCTCAACTGATCTTCATCCCCTGAAGGTCTACCAGAGCTTCCATTAAGTCAGCCATTTAAAATAAAGAACTTTTTCGATTTTCTGCCTCAAAACGTCCTTTTCTTACCTTTATCAAAATCTTATTTCAGAGAAAAACTTCTAAATACATTTTGTGCATTCTTGGTTATAGAAGTTCTCGTAAATGATCATTTTGTAGGGTTTTGTTTTTACAAACACACTGATTTGCTGCAGTGACATAAGCATGGCTTTGTCAGGCAGGAATTTGATGAACCGTCTGACAATTTCCTTCGAGCCAGTGAAGTTTAGAGATGAGAAGCTCTCGCGGCGGAATCAGAGAAACATCGGAACCGCTGACGGCTTCACAGTCAGCGCAGTCAGATCCTGACAGGCCGCTCCGCCGAGCTTTAGGCGCCCGACTTTCTGCCAGCCTTGATCCGTGGATGCTGGAAGCTCCCACGGCGATCCATTGATCAAACCGCAGGTGACCGCGGTGCGCGGCGGTGAGGAGCCCGGGGTGCCGGGCGAGGGTGTGAACAGATCCCTGGGTTTCTGCTGCTCAGCAACCCGCAGGTTTTGCCGTTTGCTTTAGCAACACGGGTTTCAAATAATGTTAAATTAGCACATGGGGTATTTGTTATTCCATCTTGCCTCGTTGTCATCTGACCTTCCACCAGAAAAATGAAGAAGTCCCATTTCCTAAAAAGTATCTGTGACACCTACAAACCTCGTGAATCTAAAGTTAATACAGGCACGATAAAAGCTCATCTGCCAGCGATCATAAAACTCTGCAGTAAAACAGCTGGTTTGAAGCTGCAGGATTTCACAGCGGAAAAAAAACGACAACAACGAGCGGATCTTCGCTTCGGAGCATGGAGGGATATTTTTAATGTTCGTGTTCTCTGAGGTTTTTCCATTAAAGCAAAGGCATGCCTGACCATTTTGCATAAATCTAATTATTTTGCATGCAATTGGATTATGTTGTGCAATCATAAACAGCCTGACGGTTTATTGGTTTTGCAGCAAAGCCAGATTAGAAAATAGAAATATTTGTAAAAAAAAAAAAAAAATTAAATCAAAGATGTTGCTAATAATCTAAGAAGAAAAAAAGAATTAAAGTCAATATATTTAATTTTAAGGTGGAAATGATTTAATTTGTTCCGTTTGTGGCATAATGAACAGCGAAAGCAAAAAGGCTTATTTTGACACTGCGTCTTAAAAACAAATATTCCGTTTGTTATTATGTTTATTAAAGTAAATAATATTGAATACATTACTGCTTAATAAAAGCTGCTGATTTATTGGGAAACATCCAGACACAAACCTCAAGCTAAAAATAAAATGAAAGGCACGAGCGGCGTTGTTTGGCCTGCAGGCCCTACTCACCCCCTTTTACCCACCCTCATTGGCTGAGTGGCTGCTTTTCTGTTATTGTATCACCATAGCAACCATTTTATTTTTCGGTCGCGTGGGGGTGGTGCACAGGTCTGTGTAATTTTTAGAAGGATTTGCAAAAGTAAATTTTTAGATTTCCCTGACAACGGAGGATTTCTGCCACATTTCTAATATGTTCATATTAAATGTCTGACCATTTTGTTCAGCTTAACGACTTACACAGAAATACCTTCACAATATTTCTGTAAAAAAATATGTGAGCAATGAATGACTGTAACTTTTGCAAAGCTCGCCATGCTAACGCAGTTACAAATCTACAAACGCTAAAACGTACAAAATCTTTCCCAGCTAGCTCCCCAGTGATGCTCGGGGAGTTAGGAGGCGATGGATCGAAATCTCAGGGAGTTTAAATTTGTGGAAGGTACTGGAGGTGAGCTTTTTGAAAATGTAAGATGGTGGCCTTTTTCCTAGGTCAAAGGTCAATGAAACTCCGGTTGTGGCTGTAAACTCAACCTGAAATTTCGTAAAGAACGCTCGAAAAAACGTTTTATTTTGCAATTTTGCGGGAAAATCTGAAAATCACTAAATTTCACTTTGCAACAAAATGGCCCTAATGGAAAATTGCAAATTCACAGATTATCAACAATCGTCTCCTGGATTCCCACGGAATGTTTTTAAACCGTCTGACGGCGATGTTGCGTAACACCTAACGGGAGGAGACGAATGATTTTTCACAGCAGGAGCTACATCCAACTTAAAAGGAAGGTCTTTGATCATTCCTGCCTCCTTCCTGCGACGGCACACAGGAGTCCCCATCAAAGGCTCGTTTAAGCCTCCAAATCCGGAACGTCGGCGGGCCGGTTCTACCGCTGAACCGGAGTCTCCGTGACTCAACTACAGCACAGCTGCTCCGAAACAGGAAGAGGCACAAACGGAGGAGAGCCGATAGAGACATCACGAGCTGTGCCGTCCATTCTGAGGGGAGGTGGGCAACAGATGGAGAAAAAAACACCACCAGGAGGATAAATGTGGAAAACAAGCAGGGTTTCTGTCAGAGGAACGTCACCGAGCCATTTATAGAGCAACCCAGTTTTAGTCATTCTAAATGGCGACAAAGTTCCGATTTTAGGTTGGGGTTTTTTTTTTATGCAAGAAAGAATTTGGTGGAAGCTAAAGTTCTCTTTAAGTGAATTTTGTCACTGGGATTATCAGCAATTTTTCTTTTATTTCTATAGGACTAATAAATATTATGCAACACCTAAGAAATAGGAAGAAAGGTAACCCGTTGACGCCTATTGATGCAAATACACACCAAACCACTGCAGAACCCAAATTAGCATTAATATAATGATATGTAGGGACACAGTTTACTCTGAAAGGTGTAAGAAAAATATGAAATAGGCATTTTCAATGTATTTAACAGCATATAAAACTACATTATAAACCTGGAATGCTTCGTAAACAATCTAAAAATGTTATTCCATGGTCCTTCAGTTGGTCACTCTAGTGCAAATACTAGAAATACAGATGTTTTGGTTGTTGTTGTCTGCTGAAATGAGTCTAATTGAGCATCTGTTTCGCCTCCGACAAACCCTAAACAGTAAATGAAGTCTGGCTCTTAACAGACTAGGCCGGCCGCATTCATGGCTGCAGCAGTTATTTCCCATCCGAGCTCCACTGCATAATTAAGGCTAAGAGAAGAGGGCACTGCCACTTTAACATGCATGCACACATTTAAGCTGCCCAGTCGGAACATTAAGTTTTAATACTGGTTTGGTGATTTTCCTGTGCGGTGAGTCTTCAATGATTCATCCGAAGATAAATGAAAAGCCGACAAACTGTAACCGAACCACCGACTGATTTATTAGCACATTAGAGTCAAAGGGAGAAGGAGGCTTTCTGTCCTAATCTCCATTCAGGCGTCTTTGCACGCAGTCTTTGGCGCACAAATGAGTCCAGGGAGGGAACATGGGAACCCCGTGCAGGTGGGCCCTTCAAAGCAGACTTTACCTGCATCTTTTGGAGAGGACTGTGCAGCATTTAGGTTTCATCATGACGGCGGGGAGGCGGCAGACCTGAGCAAACATCTCAGCTCGTCTTGTTAACGTGTGTCAGTCGGGAGCGGGTAATTGCAGCTCTTGTTCTTGATGTTGTTTATGGATAATTGATTAGTTTGGATAAACGGGGGAATTCCTGATCGTAACTCCAGCTTCAACCTATTTCTCTTTTATCTTATTGTCAGTTTAACAGACATCAGCACTTTGGGGGGGGCAGTTTTATGGACTCGTTTGGGCGCCGTGAGCTTTTGGGTCGTCCAGACCCGGGGGGAGGGTCGTACAGAGGAGAGGCTGCAACTTAAATTATATTTTGGTCTATTTATTTAAAGTGTTTCCAATGGTCGTTTTATTAGGATTATGTTGTTTTTTTAGCCAAAACCTAGGACATAGTTTCTGCAGAGCGGCGGGAGTTCATTAGAAATTTTCAGTCACAAATTTGATTTTCATCCAACTTGGGTCACTTTTAAAAAACGGGGCTTCATGAATTACTTTCAGCCTCAGGAGTTGGATTTCGACGGTAAGACGAACTGCGACTGCAGCCAAGCGTTTGACAAAATACAAAAATCAATTCTCAATTTCTCGTTTTATGTTATAACACAAAAATGAAGTCAACGCCTCTTAAAATACATTTTTAAGCGTTTTATCTGTATAAAAGTAGGTTTTTCATCTTTTATCATAAAGCGCTAGAATTAAAAAAATGAATGTCAATCATATTGTTAGTTTATAACAGGAAGTACTTTTGTTTGTGATGTTCAGAGGTAATGAGGACCCCCCCTCCCACCCAAATGCTTCTCCCACTGCAGTCCCAACAGATAAAGGAAGTAATTAAACGGGAGCCGGGGTGCGATGGCGTCTGTGAGCGATCAGGCAGCTGATAAGTTCAGAGGAGTGCAGCGTACATTTCAGCCGCGTGTTTGCACTGATAAGTGCCCCCTCCCCATCAATCCCACCCCTGACTCAGATCAGGGTCACGTGGGGAGGGGGGTTACAGGATTATGCTATTGGTCTGATAACAGACAGACAATGGAAACGTCTGTGAATGAAATGCAGAAATGTTCATGCTTCCTCATTTCAGACTGATCTGCTGAGAGGCTTAAGAAAAATTCCAAAGAGCGGCACTTTATGTGAAAGTAGGATCAAATAAATCTGCTGTTACCAACCAACCAACCAGGAAGTAACAAACAAACGCTGCAGTTCCTCCAGTGAGGACTGGGGTCAGAACCATTGACTGTATGTGAGGACTGGAGTGTGTGACGTCATCCATAGAAAATGGTTCAGTTCCGGCTCCAACTAAATGAAGTCCAGTCGCCAATTTTTTTCTGCCACCATGTTGGAGCCAGACGTCGTCAGGAAGCAGGGACTGGTCCGAGTTGGCCCGAGTCGTCCTTTTATTGGCAACCACACTAGAAACCCGGTTAAACAAATTCTGTCAATCAAACGTTGGATGTGGCTCCTCCTACTTTTATTGAGGCATCTGATTGGCCGGTTTATAACTTCAATAACTTTTAGGACGAACAATAATATGGTGGCTAATTGTTCAAGTCATTTTTATTTAACTGGAGCATCTTTTAGGGGGGGGTGTTTTTAGGTGGCAGGTGAGTTAACGCATAGGTGAGCTTACATTTTTACTGTACCACCTGTTGCCTGGTCTTGTGGACGAAGCAAACTGTGCACTCCGCTAAGGAGCTCATTTTTGTCTGACTGCAGTGGCTGACGTTTGGGATTATTGGTCCGGTGTGTGTTCTCGGTATGTTTGAGAGACCAACAAATGAGCCGTTTGCCGTTGGATCTGTGGATTAAAGTTTAGAGCGTCCTGATGCCGCAGAGGGCTGGAAACACTAAAGAACCAACAGCAGGAGAACAGATCTATGCACCTACAATGACAACTCAAGTCAAAGGGAGATTTTTGTCATTTTCCCAGGGTTGTTAAGATACTTTAGTATAACATCATCAATTTGGATCAGTATTTTTTAGCTTTTTTTCTCTAATTTAATGAAGTCTTTTAAATCAGAATAAAAAAAACAAGAAATGTAATGTCCAAGTCAGTTGGGTGAAATAAAGTTTCGTGGCTGGTAAGATTGGAAACAAATGATGAAAAATGACGGGAGTCACAAAATAAATCTAAAACCAAGGCTTTGGGCTTTACTCTGTTTTCATTCCTTTATGTGACAAGATGGCATCAGGGAGGCGTGGAGTCGGTCCCTCACTGCAGAGGGTTTAGTAAGAAGACAGCAGACTCTTTCCAAGACTTTGATAGATGTCCCTGCTCCCCCGATCTGTCAGGACCAATTTACTCAACAGCACAAAAAGTTATCAGAAGCTGCACCTGAACCTGACGTGTCAGGGCGGATCAGGTTCAAAGGGTTTCAGAGGTCCTCAAAGTACGCAGTTTCATCAAAACGGTATGAAAGGATTTTTATTTATTACCAAGAAATCCCCACTACTGTAGACACTAGAAGCACTAAGAGATGAAGAACAAACTCTGCAGCTCTAAGAAGTGTCACGTTTCTAGGATTTTCTGACTTCATCGTTGTAGTTACACAACTTCATATTTTATTCTACAAGCTTTATTTATTATTCATGTATTTCCAGATAAAAAAGCTGAACTCAGTAAAACCAGTAACACCAATTCCATTTTTAAAAAGACTTGAAATAAAACCTTTACATAGACTCTTTAGATATGTATCCAACTAAATAAATCTTTATCTTAAAAGTCCCACTTCGACGAAAATCCTGTTCTGGGTGTTTTTAACATTCCTGTAGCATTTTTCTCATGACGGAGAACATTTATTAAGAAAAATTAAGATCAAATAAGCATTTATGAGGGTTTTTTATATACATTTTTGTGAATCTCTAAATGTACAAGAAAACTAGTAGATTAAACAAACCAATTTATTAAAGGAGACTTCGAAAGGCAGAAGCCAGTGCTGTAGAGGAACTACCAAGGGTTGTTTAAGATAGGATAGGCTAATCCAGTGGTGGGCAAAATACGGCCTGGGGCCTATCTGGCCCCAGGCCCCAGGCCTAGACTGGCATAAATTATGTTGATGATGCTTAATAATCTTTTATTTTCCCTCTTTCCTTATTTTCTGGGGTTTCCCCATATATCAGGGGTGTCAAACTCATTTTCACTGAGGGCCACATCAGCATAGCGGCTGTCCTCAACTTATACATGTAACTAAATGTAACGAAAAATAAATGTACCTACTCCTTAATGTTAAATAACTAATTATTTATTGATTATAACTTTTTAAAGTGACAATTACAGCTGCATAGAAATCATTTGTTTGTTTGTTACTTTAGCATAAATCCTTTTTAACCCTTTTGCTATGCTATGGGGTCAAGATTACCATTGACGTGTTCTCCCTACCATGATGTAATCCATGGACACCAGTGAAGATCACTAATCATTGAAGAAAAAAGGTTCAACGCACTGTCTAGTGGGTCTAGATGACCCCACTCCCAATGTTCAAGTGCCTAGGATAGCACAAGGGTTACATTTGATATGGACAGTGTTTAAGTCCTAATGTATAGTTGCCCAATCCGATATTTCTAGTCCGATTTCCCGTAGATATGAATAAATACACACCAATTTATATTTTTCATTTTAAGAAATTAAACACTTTTATGTTCTCGCGGGCCACATAAAATGTCATGGAGGGCCACATTTGGCCCCCGGGCCTTAAGTTTGACACATGTGCCATATATGGTGCAGTAGATTTAAATGGACCTTTGGTCAGTAGCAGGACGTTATTTTGTATTCCTGTGGCGTCGAAAGAGTTTACGTACGTGTGTGTTTTCCAAGATGGACAGGCATTTTTCAAAGCATTTCCTACACCTCATGGACGGAGCATTTCTCGGAGTTTTTGTTCTTCCCTGAGGAACATCAACCCATTGGTGGATTTGGAACTCAAATGAGAACAAAGGCCACAGTGTAGAAATATCTACACCACCAAATTTTTGGTATTAAAATAAATGTATAGAAATTTTCAATCCAAATAAAAATGCGTTTTCGTCCAGATTGCCCTGTATTTCTTCCCAAAACACTCCACACATCTGCCCTTTTGTTGAACTTTAGAACCCTTTGTGGTCCGAGTCAAAAAGTTTGCCCACCCCAGGGCTACTCAGTCGTGTGAATCTTGAAATAACCTTCGTGCGTGGCTCGGGTTTACAACGACCCCCATCGGTGGTGTTGACCTACAAGGTGGGACTGGACTACGAGGACTAAGAGGAAGGCGTTCCCTTCAGCAGAGAGAGGATTTCAGGTGTGATGTGTGACCAAAGTGTGTCATGCAGGACAAAAGGAAAGGTGGTGAGAACAGTTATGTTATTGGTTTAGAGATGCTGAGGCGGAGGCTGAAGCTGAAGATGCTGAGGTTCTCTTTGGGACCAGGATGGATCCATCAGAGGAACAGATCATGGTAGATGTTCTGAAGATAAATGTAGGGCAGCAGATGGAGATGGTTTGGACACGTTGAGATGATGGCGGTGATTTGATGCTGAGTTTAGAGCTACCAGGATGGAGGAGGTTCATGGAAGATGGGTGTGAAGGAGGAGAATGCTTTGCTGAAAAAGCAATAAAGTGATGATTCCTCATGCGATTTGTTCTGAACAAAGCCTGGACAGTGAATCTATCACCGGTGTGAAAGCCAAGAAGTCCTCCTGATGAGGTTCTTCTTCTTCATCTGGATCCAGAAAGTGCTTTTGTCTCTAAGGTTTTGATATTTGTTCCTATATTTGGTTTGTTTGACGTCAGAAGAGCAGCAAAAGTGTTTGGTTTGCGTCTGCTGTCGATCTCTAAAATAAAAACACAACTTCTTTCAAATAGGATTTCTAGCTTCCACTAAAAATCTATGGGGAAGAAAAAAAGAAAAATGTTGTGTTTAGTTGTTTTCCTCCACATTGGAATCAGTGTAGAAAGCTTCATTCAGCCTCACCTTTAACCTCCTGTTGTTTCAAAAATGTCTGAATCGAAGCCCCAAACCCCCAAATATCAGGACGTCAGATGAAAGCTCTTGAATGACATCCATCGATAGTTTTCCAGGATTTTTTGCCTCTCTGTGCGGCTCGACAGGACACACGCAGAGACGAGGATGCAACAAGCAAACAGCACAGCATGCCTGGAGATTTCCCTCAAATTTGAACAAAGTCAAAGTCAATACGGCACCTTGGCAACATTAAATTAGACGTGTAGCGAGCCACAAACACAGGTGTGTTTCCCAGGTTAATGCAGGCCCGGCGCTGCTCAATATTTGTTTGTCTCTGGCAGTCCTGTATGTATCTAACAAGACTTGGTGTGACATTTCCTAAAATCAATTACGTGGCGGGCCGCATTCGTCTCTATGACAGAGGCGAGGTGGAAACAGGAGAGCCGAGGGCGACTCGTGTTTAATAAAGTCTCTGAGTCTGCGAAGCTGCCGACGCCTTTAAAGCAAAACTACAGACACAAGATCCCCCGATGAGCCATTTCACGCGTGTTCTGATCCTTATTAAATGCTTTTTACAAACATCACATAGCAGAGATGAACTCCAAGACAATCCCAACATCATTCTGTTTTTCTATTCACAAATTTAGAAAAGTGACATGTTGTAGATCAGTGATCCCCAACATTCTTCACGCCACGGACCGCTATGACGTCCCACAGAGTTCTTTAAAATGTAGCCGGATGATTATTGCAGCAATGCAACGATGAAGAAGGAGCAGAGACGTGACAAGACAAACCCGAGCTTTTATTTTGACACGCATGATATTGTCCATTGCACAGGTGTCATCATCCTCTCCCCTTCCCACACTCATGGGGCAAAAAAGAAGTACTGTCGATTAAATGTAGCTTCCTTTTTTTTGGGAGTGGAAGGCTCCTCTTCTGTCTCCTGGCTGGGCCTTTTCCACTTGGCAAAGAAACTTTCCCAAAACGTTTGTTTTTTACTCATTTTGCTAGCTCCTGGGTTTTTATTTTAGCAGTAACCTATCACATGATAGAGAAGGGCGCCCTGGCCTGTGTCACGAGTAACATAGACGGATTGAACTGAGAATTCTGGCAATTTTTCAAAATAAAACATCTTTCAGACCCCTCAATAGATAAAATGGAAGTCATTTAAGTTATTTATTCCTTCTGTGCGGCCCGGTACCAAATGAACCACGTACCGGTACCGGTCCGCGGCCCGGGGGTTGGGGGCCGCTGACGTGGATCATAATTGCTTGGCCGCACGCCGTCTTCTCTCAAACATTACATGCTTTGTATCCTAAAGCCAACGGGGAAAACAGGAGCGGCTGGATGATGGATGGATTGTTGTTGTTGTTGTTGTTGTTGTCGTTGTTGTCGTTGTTTCACCCCGCATCGCGTCGTCCAACTTTGAGTGGAGACGCTAACCTGAATTGTCGGGACCATTCTAAACCAGACCGGACCGTGCTGCTCAGTGATAACAATGAAGAAGCGTCTGCAGCGTCTATGGTCCCTTTCTAGACTTTGTTCTCGCCGTACAGAATTCAAATCGGGACGTCGGAGATTATCCAGCAAGTGTAGTTGAGCTTAAGCGAGACTTTTTAGAAAAATGTTGATGTTGGACGATTTTTTTAACACACATGTCACATTTTTATTCCCATAAATACATGTTTATATGCTACCATGTCTAATTTGTATTGCTTCCTTTGGCCCGTTCTAACGTCTGATGATGACTGAGCGCATTCTTCAGTCGGTTACTGGAACCCCCCACCAAAGATCCGACATCAGAAAACATCTACCACTCATTCGCTAACAGCCACAAAGACAACATCTGTGTTCAACAGGACAGAATTATTTATGTCAAACAAACGGAGGCTTCGCTGGGCGGGAAAAAGCCAGAACTACCCCCCCCCCCCACTCTATGCTGTAAAAGTCCAATCAAGATTCACATCTGAGCAAATGGAAAAAATAAACTTCATTAAAAATGAACCACACATGCATGTGCATGAATAAGTTCCAGGCAGTCTGAGCAAACAAAGACGGGGATTTTTTTTTTATTTCATTTTATAGAAATAATAAAAATGTCATTTATTATTCATGAACACCCCCCCCCCCCTATAACTGTCAGAACGCACAAGCGCTGGTTCACTGGTCATTCTAACAGAACTGGGACTCCCTCTATTACAGGCAGACGCAGCGAGCGGCGCCGAGCCTGTGTCCCGTCACCGGAGCGCTATCTGATGTTTCTGAGAGGAGGGTTCCTGCTGGGGCTGTGACAGGTTTCAGATCAATAAAGCACAGCTCTTGAAGTTCGGTCCTTTACAATTACTCCTACATTTAAATTCTAGGAAGGTCCGGGAGTGAAGCCCCGCTCACGGACCCTGGTGAGATGCGCGCTAAACAAGTGCCGGCGAGCGGCAGGAGCGAGGCCTCACGCTGCAATCCGTCAGCCTGCTTTGTTCTGCTAAAGCAAACAAAGGCTGAGAATGTGGCGGCGGCAGCAGATGAGCCAAAGAAAGTAACGCAGATGGAAAGATCACGCTCATCCTAGCAAGTTCTATAAACAGGATCAGCTGTGGAGTTAAGGATCAGCCCACTGTGGAGGCAGGAAGAAGCAAAGTTCAACTGCAAAGACGATGAATGAGAAACTCCAATAAAGCTCTGATGAATACAGAAAGTCTTCCTCAGTCCTCATATTTTTTTTATAATTGCATTAATGATAATTACCCGAGGGGGGGGCTTCAAAACAGAAAACAAAACTGTGAAGGTAAAAACCTACAAGACAAAACTCACGTCGTCATGGTAACCCAGAAAAGCCAAAAAACTCATTTTAGAGTTCCACGCCTATTAAAATGGCGTTTTATAGGGATGAGGAGATCAATCAGAGTATTGATACCAAGGTGAAGCATTGATACTAGTGTGATGAGATCGATACTTTCATCGCAGTTTTACTTCAACGACCTTGAATTGACTTACGGAGTGTCTGTCTGTCCGCAGAGTTGCCAGATTGGGCAAAAAACAGCCCAATTTGAGCAGAAAACAGCTCAATCTGATAAACACTGACTGCATCTTTGCACTAGTTACCGTTTCATTCCTACTATTTTGGTATAATGCCATTACTAAAATACAAGTTCTGTATTTGATACATGTTCAGTTTAGCTTGTTAACAAACATTTTTATTTTCCGAAAGTCTTTGTCTTGTGTTTTATTTTACACGTAATACAGAAAAAATTCTATATTTCCCAAAATTTTCTATAATCAAACATTTAAACAAAAAGTATTATTATCCTGTAATTATTTGGTATCGGGACCGATACCCACATTCCCAGTATCGCCCCCCCCCCCAGTGTTTTAGGTCTTTCACCTGTTCTTGGAGCATTTTTCTGATAATGGAGGACATATATAAAGACATTTTGTTCTGTTTATTCAAATCGTTGGGTATCAGGATGAGACAATAAAATACTATTTTGAAAAACAGCTTGTTTGTGACGTTGAAAATATGCTCGGTGGGTCAGGAGCTTCTCACTCCAAGGTCTCAGCATCAGCGAGGTGTTTGAATCTACAAATCCATAATCCAGTCCTTTGGAAATGACCCAAAGGTCTCTGCATAAACCTACCGTACATCGATGCTCACTAGATTGGTGAATACAGACCACAATGCATTGCGTTTGAACATTTAGTTATTTTAAATGTATTTGTCATTCAATCATCCAATTTTTGATCATAACACAGGGGATTTATAAATAGCCTTTGTAAAAAGTTCTTATTTATTACGTGTTTGATTCAAAAAAAGGAGTGCATGCGTCTGAATTCCATTAAAACTGAGGGCACTGGAAAGTCCTGCACCTCATTTGTGTTCAAACATAAAACAAGGAGATCCAACACTGACTGTGTACACAGTAGATGATAAACGTGTTTACCTCGATAAGTTTGCGTTCATAGCTGGCGGCCAGCTCCTCAATGTCGCCCATGGACTTGTTCTGCGGGACGGGAACCTGGTCCTCGCTCGGCCGCAGCACCGACAAAGCTGCAGCACAGGGAAACAGACGGGAGCGGCGTTAAGCACGCGTGCAGTGATGACCGGCGATAGACACGTCTACGATCTGTGAGACTTCCAGTAGGTTCCATGAGGAATCCGTCATTTCCTGCACGATCGGAAAGCTTCACAAAGCAGGAGGACAGGAGGATTCTTAAAAGACATTATAAAGTGTTGCAGCAAACTTCTCCCTTTCTGTCATGATGATGAACTGCACTTCCCTGATCTCTGCCTTGTTTCTTGTGGCCTTGGAGTTTATTGTTTTCCTGTGTTGTTGCTAACAGGCTAAAAGGATCATGTGACAGCCTGAAGCACAGCTCCCACGTCTGCGAGAATCAACTAACGTCCTTTTCCTGGCAGAGGGAAAGCAAATTAACGCCATTACTTCAGAGCCATCGCACTTTAACAGGACGAGGACAGAAGGAAACAAACATCCGAAGGGCTCTATGAAACTTTTTCAGATTGCCAAACTGCTTTATGATTGGACAGAAGAAGCCGCTCGTCTTCCGTATGTAGACGAATATCACAGAGACGCGTTATAAGAAGGGAGTCGAGAAATAAAAGCAGAATAAACGATGTTGTCATTGATTTCAGTGGAACACAGACAGCCTCTCCTCCCTTCATGCAAACAGCTGGCTGAGCAAAGTAAGAATGGCAACTTACAGACTAACACAGAGGATCCCAAAATGTGCATTCCCAGTAAGGTAATGACAATGTTGGCTCAATGGATAGTATTTACATTATTGCACTCAAGTGGAGGCAAATGCAGCTAGTGGGGATGGGATAGACTTAACAGACTGCTGGTAGAAACGGCTTTCCAGTCTTCATCTTCCTTCCCCTCAGTTGAGTGTTTTTCTGCACAAACACTCAGTTGTTGTTTCTTAAATTACCATACGGCAGATGAGGGATGGGCAGAACGCGACGCGCGAGACGGGGTTGGAGCTGCAGAGTGCAAGGAACTTAAGGAAATACAGAGACTAAACCTTAAGCCTTGTGCTAGCCTATGGGGTCCAGATGACCCGATCCTTACATTGACGTGTTCTTCCTACCATGACAAAGGTGGATAAAGGTGAAGAGGATTTCATGTAATCCATGGACACCAGTGAAGATCACAAATCATTGAAGAAAAAAGGTTCAGAGCACTGTCTGGTGGGTCTAGATGACCCCACTCCCAATGGTAAAGTGCCTAGGATAGCACAAGGGTTAGGGGGTGGATACAGGCAAACCTGCATGGGTGGTCTGTACAAAATATCAGTGGCGTAAACTGCTCAGTGAACAAGGCAAAGTGTTTGAAATGAGGAAATAACACAGTGTGGCGCTTGTTTAGGCATCCTACAGACATTCTACAGAGCTTCCGTTTCACCTGCTCATCCAGCATTTGCAATACTCGCAACTCACAACTAGAGTAGAGTGCAGGGATGGCGTTGGGCGGTTATTTCATTCCATCAATCCTTAATTATAAAAAAAGCGCTTTTATACTTAAGAAACTCAAAGCCCTTTACAATTAAAAATAGAACCAGACAAATACAGAACAGAACCCGATAGTGGAGTTTGTGATTAAAACCTGGTGGGAGGTGGTTAATAAATATAAATTGGGTAACAACCACAAATTACTTATATGGCCTTCACACTCTACTGGATTCAAAGCCGGACAGCTAGACAATACATTTAAGAAATGGAGAGTTAGAGGATTGACTGCAATATGTACATTAACAGAGGGGAACCTTTTCAAAACATTCGAGAAGCTCAACGAAGAGTGTGAACTGGAAAACACAGACTTATTTAGGTATTTTCAATTAAGAAACTTTTACAATGATGAGGTAAAAAGCTCAATTACACAGGAAGGCAGTGATGTGATAGAAATGGTGACAGGGGCTTATAAGAAATTACCTTCAAAGATGGTTTCCAAACTGTATAAATGTCTGTTGAAATGTAATGGTTTTGATTCATTTTACTTAAAACAGAAGTGGGAGTTAGAATAGTCAGAGGATGACTGGTATTCAATCTGTCAGCTCCAACACAACTCAACAAGTTCCAGACAATGGAGAGAATTCGGGTGGAAAAATATAACAAAGTTCTTTATCAGTCCTCACTTAAAGAGCAAACGGCTGAGGACTCCACAACGATGCTGGAGACTCTGTGGAAGCGCAATTGCCAATCATTCACACGTCTTCTGGACATGCGGTAAAGTTCTTCCCTTCTGGCAAAGCATCATCAAAACCTTGCAGGAAATACTAGGGTATGAAATACCCGCTGACCCACGGATACGTACTAGGACTGTTACCAACAGGAGTGATTCAAACAGAGGGCGAGTACCTTTTGAAAGTCATGATCATGGAAAAAAAAAAATTAGAACCAGACAATACATAAATCAATAAAGAGAGAGAAACCCATCCCACCCTTTACCCCCACCCTCCACTAACACACACAACAATGACCCCACCATCAACTAATACTTCTAAAAGTAAGTTCTAAAGGAAACGTAAAGCTTAATGTGATGCGTTCTGGGGTTGTTGGTTTTTTGCACCTCTCCTGAGACAAACCCTTGGTGTGGGCACTGACAACCTGCCTCAACCTGACAGACGGGCGTCCGGCGTCGTTTTTAGAAAGTGGGCTGCATGTTTAAAATGCCAAAGAGCCCAACAGAACTTTCGGGTAAAACGGCTGTCTGGGACAGAAGCAGTTCCTGTTAACAGAGAACAAACAGGCGATTGAGAGGTTCACTGGGGAACCACCGAACAGACGTTTGCTGAATCGCTAGGACAACATGCCTCCAAGTCATGTTTATTTTAGGTTCTCCTGAATGAATTAAAGGATGCTCAAAAGCATAAAGCACACATTACTGATCTGTGGGATGTATGGAAGCGCACTGATGCGCAAACAGAGCAACCATGAAGTATGCAGGATTAAAACAGCAATAAAGAGCTTCTTTATTGTCCTCTGATCATTTCAAACCCAATTAAAACCCAAATTCTAAGTGGTATTAAAATCTCAATTGACGTTTAATTTGCCATTTGAAAATGTTTTTTTTACTTTACAATTTAGTATAAATTCTTCAATAAATTATTTAAATTTCCATTAATTTTTATTGACTTCAAATTTATTGAATTTTATGTGTCAAATTCAAAAGTCTACAATGTGCAAACTTGAGGTCTTATAAAACCTAGTTATTAATATCTGGTAACTCCCAAATAAATACTGAACAGACTGAACTAAAATATGACTTTTATTTTACAGGGCAGTCAACAGGAAGTTGGTCATTTTTGCCACCAGCCTCTAGTGGTTGATTGAGAAACTGCATCTGGTACTTCCTGGTTCTCTTTGAATCCAGCAACAGAAGGTGGGGTCTTGTTTTAATCATTTACTTTATTTTTCACAGTTTTTTTCCACCGTGAAGCCAGAGGTGGCGCTGTTATCGCCTCACGTGAAACTCATGTGAAGCCACAAAGCGGCGAGTGATGTTTGAGGCGCCGCCGTCCTCATTTATTTATCCCGCCGTGCGGACGACAAGCTGCTGGAAATTACCCCATGTCTTCAGGTCAAGAGAGAAGATTGAGCAGAGAGTGGGAGTGAAACAGATGAGCAGAGACTTCCCATCAATCCCACATGAAACCCCCGCCGCCGCTGCCGCCGCCGCCACCAGCTGGAACAAACCCATTTTCAAGAAAACGCAGCAGCAGGTTCAAGAAAGTCTAAACAAAAATGTCATCATGCTCTTTAGAAAACTGGGATGGATTATACAAACATTTTTAGCTACATGGAAGTTCCAACTAAATAAGTCAAGGTGTCATAAGGTTATGAAGCTTGAAATATTTACATTCTACTGTTGTAATCTATTTTTAGCAGAATGTCCAAGTAATTATGCCACGACTGTGAAAACCTCATTCGTTTATTGTTCAGATGAAGCTGAACTAAAATAAGTGAATGTTTAACCAGGAAAAAGCTCATTTTTATTGGGAAATTTGGAAATCCTCTTTAATTAAACTACAAAATATACCTTATATCCTGATTTTAGGGACTTGGCTACTAGTTTCCCTGGACTCGATTCATAAAAACGAAGCATAAAGCCTCATGCTGCGTTCACACCAACGCGTCATAGGCGTCCAGTTTCAATGTTAAGTCCACGTGGCACGATCTGAGCGTCGGGCGCGGCAGTCCAGCAGCGCAAATTCGCCACATTCCACATCCAGAGTAAAATAAACTCTGAGCTTTGGTGAAGAGGACACATCGCGTCAACCAATTATGGACTCAGCTTTGGCCCGTGACGATGACATAAGCAGAGGATGGAATCCAATACAAACTTTAAGATGTTTAACTCATTTGCATTGAGACAGTAAATAAATGATCCTCTAACTTTATTCTTGATCTTATATCTTCCCTCCTCGGACTGGATCACAAACTGGGTCACATAGAGACGGAAGTACCGCTGAAAGCGCCTGTCAAGCAGAAGCAGACGGTGAAGCTCGCCGTACCGGGAGAGTCTCTAAATGATGTCATGAACCCAAACATGGAGACGTGATTACTAGGAAAGTCCGGGCCTGCACAATAAATCGCAAATTTATCGCGATATCAAGCTGTGCAGTACGCATATCGCAAAAGTTGGTGAAAATTGCAATAAAGTGTTACCTTAAATGTGCGAAAACAGTCTAATGGCAACTTGAAGTACTAAACAAATCGAAAAAATCACTTTAAGCATTTGACCGATCGGATAGACGCCTTTACATCATTGACCAATCAGATGGAGCCCTTTTATGTTAGATGCCCGCCTCCTATGTAGACGAGGGTCAATTGGAGCGTAAGTTAAGTTGTATTGACTCTTATTTAATTAAACTGTTGCAGCGAAAGGGAAATGATGATTTTGGTTGTTCATGTACCGCAAGTTATATTGTCATCGCAATATTTATAAATAATATCGCATATCGGGAGTTTTCCTCATATCCTGCAGCCCTAGAATCGAGCTCTTAATAATAAAGAAACCTGATCTCTCAAGTGAGTTTGCTGCACACACAAATAAAGGCGACTTCTGTGTGGAGGCAGCATTATGCTACGTTTACATCGCCCGAGGTAAATGCGCGTTCAATGAAACGTTTATGTAAATACGCATATTCGCACATTTCAGGGAAACGGGATTCAAGACTCTCGCATGGCTACACAGGTTTTTAAGCTCTACGTACAAAAAGTTCAATCAGGGACTCGGGGGTTTGGTAGTGACGTATGGATGGCATCCCTTTTCTTCGTTTGAAAATTTTTCATGGAGGAGAAATTATTAATTGCGGTTTGTGTCCGGATGGAATTCTACGACACCAAGTCTTTTATGTATCGCAATACAGCTGTGAAAGAAAAAGCCTGAAGATAGATTTGCAAGATTTGCACCAAGTCTTTTACATATGCAAGCATCGGGAAAATGGTAAAAAGGTTAAAGGCGTATACTTATATAGCGATCTTCTACCTTCTTTAAAGGCCCAAAGCGCTTTACAGTCACAGACCCATTCAAATACTGATGGCGACTCCTGTGTGAACACCGTATGCTAAAAGCATGTTCAAAAACCTACGTTCACCACACATCTGGTGTGTGAGTAGCTTTAAAGAGACGAGGCTTTGCCTCTGCGAGCCAACAACCAGTCATTTATCCTGAAGATGCAGGGGAAAAAACATCTGCAGATCCCTGAACGCAATGGCGCCCAAGCTCAATCAAATGAAGCTTTGTGGAATCGTGAAATCCTTCCCTCCATCCTCTGTTTGGTTTTTACGTCTTTCAACACAGAAAACACGCTGTAGCTGAACTCTGATGGTCTTCATTCCTCAGATTCTCAGATTCATGAGTCTTTTTCTTCTCACATTAATCATTTATTACCAGCTTAAATTGGCAGCAAAGTGTCGCCCCACGCCGCTAATTATGCTCGTGGCGGAGACCGGGCGTGAAGATGATCGGCGTGCACGCATACCTGCATCCACCGTGAGGTCTAAGGTTAATGTGGTTCTCGTTAGAAAACCATGAGATCAAACGGGGATAAGAAGAGACCAAAAACTACACACACACACACACACACACACACACGGAGCATGTGCCGTGGACGGGCTGGTTAGGGAGCCAGCCAAAAAAGTTAATTAATCACTGCTAATCAAAGCAATCTTCTTTCATTTTCCAATCATTCATAGTTCATTTCTCTGCCCCCCTTCCGTTCAGATGCGTCTTTGTGTATGAGGCATGCATGTGCACGAGAGCGCACGGATCACGGTGCTACTGTCACGCGTGACAAATGCCACCAGATCCCGGCCCTCGCACAGGAGGCAGAGGTGTGAAATCGCTGGCCTCCTCCAATCGCAGCAGCTCAGAGCGTCCAGATGAGTCAGAGAGGCGCCGGCGTCCTGATCACACCTGCTCCGAACCCGCCCCCCCGCCCCTTCAGAGCCGTCTGAAGCCCCTCAAAGGAGCCTCCTCCGTTACAGGAGACAAGAAAAGGCTGGTCTGGAGTCCCTTCCACAGACAGAGCCATCATTTCCAACAACCATCTGCTCGTCCGAATGCTTTCCTTCCATTTGTCCTTTCCTTTCTGAACATCCATCAAACAGCAGACCTCAGACGTGCGTCACGCCAAAGACGGAGAGCATTCGGGACGACTTTTCCTCTCAAAAACACCTTTTTTCCTGCAGCATTAATAGATAACGTTAGATTGTTGAAACATTTTTAAATACAGTGTTTTATTATTGAAAAAACATAACTTATCACTTGCAAAGTTGCAGCTTTTTAAGTTTTATTCTTATAAATTGTTGAATTTATTCCCCAGTTGTACGACTTTCCTGTTATATATTAGTTTTTTTATGTGGTTAGTTTTAGATCCTACAGAAGCTCACATTTTGTACAAATTGAGCAAAAAAAAAAGTTTTGGTTTTTTTTTCAAAATTGTTATATTAATGCTTTCAACATGTTTTTAAAAAGAAATTTAAACCTGCAATCACAACTGTTAGAAACTGACATTTGGGCCAATTAAACCAGACTGCACACCGTAAATAAATATTGTTTCAGACAGTCATTCATTTACTCACGTTGGAAAAATACGTTTATATTGCCAATGTGTCCCCCAATTATACTTTTGGTGTAACAGACAATTATGACAGACACTCCCTAAAATTCAGTAGTTACCATCAGCAAGCATGAATGAATAATGGACACATTGGAAGAACTTTGAGCACCAAGAAAAAGCACAAATAAATTGAATCCATTATTATTATTATTATTTTAACTCTTAACCGGCCAAAGATTTTGAACAGTTTCCAACCAATTCACGCCGGCTGAAACCCAAAACGGACATCGACGGGATGACAAACGCAAGAACCTCTTATGAGTGACGTAGACTTAGAGGTAAAATGGCAGAGCAGCACAAACAAGCTTAAGTAGACCTTGAGTGATTGAGTGAATGAGAGTCAGGTGTGCGGCATCCAGGTGGTGCACGCTGGGGTTGCTGGGAGGTGAAGTGCATGCAGTTCTCTGGAGATGGTTCCCGCTGGTGACCAGAGGGGGAGGCGGAGCTCTGACTTGTGAATTTCGAAAACGAGGATTTAAGCGTGTGTACACAGACTTTTCATTGGAAGCGGCTGCTTAAACACAGACATGAATGCTGCATAAAATGAACCAGCAAAAAACCAAAATAAATAAATTCTTATAACTCTGTTAACGTTTCTATTTATTTTCTGCAGTTTTTAATTACTCAAATGCGAGTCCACTGGAATATTTCTGCCAGTTCTCACTCAATTTCATGTTTTCATTTGGCAAACTTTTTCTACCATTCAGATTCCTTTTAGTTTCGTAAATAATTTTCCAGAACAAATTTCTTGCTAAAGTTTGAAAATCTCAGATCTATGAAAACTTGTTCTTTTGTGCTGCTGCAGCTTGATTGTCTGAACCGACTGTTAATTAAAATGAACCTGTCAGCTGTGAGCCGGCTGGTATTTACGTCTAACACTCGCCTCCTTTCTGATGAGATCGTTTCCTGACGTCTGAGCTTTCTAGGAAGGTGACGAGGAAAGCGGCTTTCCTCTTTGAACATGTGTTTTAGACATATGCTTCCAGCAAACGAGCACATTTCCAACCGTCTGCTCAGCCGTTCGCTGCTCGCTTTGAGTCTCAGTAAAGAAACGTCCTGTCGTCTAACGACCTGCGTCGTTTTCCCGCCTTGGATCCGATTGGTCCGCGGCGCTTTGGTTTCATCTCGGGGTTTAATCTCTGCTCTTGTTTGACCACAGCTGTGAGGCTTCATGGAGGACGGTGAGATGAAAGAGCGAAACAAACATGTGGATTATGTGAAGAGGAAGAATAAATACTGATTTTAAAGGGTGTAGCGCTTGATTTTCTGACTTCTCTCCTGCAGACATGAACCCTGCATGGGGAAGAGATTTACCAGAGCTCCCCGCTCATGCGCTGAATCCCAAACATCTCACTAACTTCCCAATTCTGCTGTGAAAAATCTCATTTAACTAAATTAAACCTGCCAGAGAACTCTCCTCACTCGCCGTGTGTTTGGCACCTGGGTGGCTTTAATTCCCACGGTGTGAACTCATTTCATATTCATGCTACGGAAACGTCCTTTTTCTCATTACTGACGGCTCGTCGCACCAAAATAAGGTTATTTTTTCTGTGAATGGGAAACTCTTGGAGAGGAATTGTTTAACTTTGGCAGACTGGATGGAGGACGGTCTAAACGATTAATTGGAAAAAACTTTAGGGATGAAAATCCTAAACCAAAGATCCAGTTTTAGAGATTTTTAAATTGGGTATCAAGAGTTTTTAAAATCCGAGCAGGACAACCGAAGAGGCAAGAAAAGGAATTAGCCTTCTCCCTTTCTAGTGTTTTCAACACAGTAGAAAGGAAAGCTGGAAGAGACTGCATGTTTTCCATATGGAAGGGCGCTTAACCTATTTGTAAAGGAAATAAAAATACTAGAACAAAAGTGTTCCTCACTATATCTTTAAAAAATTGGGAAAATTACACAAAAACTTTCAGAAAGTGAGCAGAAATAACTTCAAAAACCAGAAAAACGTTTGGCTCTAAAGATTTCTAGGTAAACCATAAAAACTCATCGTGTTGTTACATCCATGAGATTCCATCTATAGCGCCGCCTGGCGCTAAAAAAAAAAATCACATCAAGACATACATTTTGGGCATTTTGTACGGAGGAAAATTGGTCGTACGTAAAAACTTTTGGTTCTTTAAATGAAATTTTGTACAGATGTGGACAACCACGTTAAAACCACGAAAGTACCAATGAACCACGCAAAGAACCACGTAGAACCGTGCGTGATCATCGTTTCTATGTAATTCATTGGTGATTACAATGTTACAAACAAATGCGTGCACCGTATACGTGATAGAAAAGTCATACTTCGGCGGTACATGTGTGAAAAGTCTGTTAGGCATACGTGGAACAGTCGTGGAAAGCCACAGGTTTGCGCATGCATCTTGCAAAAATAACACAATTGCATAATAATTGGGTATAAACTATGTAAAATATGCGTAAACTGTCTAATTCTGGCAGTGGAGCAGGTCGTCCAATGACCGAAGGGTCAGCGGTTCAATCCCAGCTCCCCAGCCGGCTGTCGTTGTGTCCTTGGGCAAGACACTTCACCCTTCCTTCCCTCCAGTGTGGCTCCACTGCTGTGGGAATGTGTACCAATGTCCCGGTGAGGGTCAGAGGGCCGTAGGCGCCAACTGGCCACGCCTCTGTCAGTCAGCTGAGGCTACATCAGTAGTTACCATCAGCAAGCGTGAATGAATAATGGACACATTGGAAGAACTTTGAGCACCAAGAAAAAGCGCAGATAAATCAAATCCATTATTATTATTATTATTATTATTATTATAACTCTTAACCGGCCAAACATTTTGAACCGTTTCAAACCAATTCACGTCGGCTGAAACCCTATACGGACATCGACGGATGACAAACACAAGAACCTCTTATGAGTGACGTAGACTTAGAGGTAAAATGTGCGACACGACCTTTAAAACGTGGTCAACAGGAGTCACAGAAAAAAACAAATGTAAACAAATAAAAAGTCAACATTTACATTACAGAAAACGATTTTTATGCCTTTTTAAACTCCAATTAAGAAATTTAAATCGTTTTAGCTCTTTCTGTGATGTTCACAAGAATAAATACAAACATCCTGCATTCCGTTTCAAAATCTCCTGTTTAGAATCTGCTTCTCCTTCCTGCTTTTCTTCTGGGAAACGGTCTTTCTGATCTGGTTTTGTTCAGAAAACCCTTCCGGCTCGTGTCGATGTTTGCTCAACACCTTCTGATGGGATCCGAACGGAACGAGAGCGAGCAGGTGTCTGCTAAAGCGAGCCGGGAAAAGAGGAAAACCTAATTATTTCAACGATCAAAGCAGTGATTAGCAAAAAAAAAATAAAAGGAACAGAGACGCTCTGACCCAAAAACGTCTCAGCGGGAAAGCATCACGGCTCAATCTGCTGCAACCTATTAAAACAGTGATTAAGCATTCAGCCAACACTTACAGCATCCATCAAAATGTGAGAGGGATTATTAAAAACAATACTCCCGTCTTCACCTTATTATTTCCAGAAAGGCGGGCGGCGCGCTCAGATTCTGATTGTACAAGTCTGCACATAACTGTAACGTTTGTGCAGCTTTCTGCATGCAAATGCCGCTCGCAGCCTCAGGCCAAGACGATCCGGGTGAAGTCAAACTTTGACAGAAAGTGTGCAGCAGCAGCAATCAGTCGTCATTTGTCTGGCTGCTGCCTGATGGGTTCACTTTTCCTGCATGAGAAGCCTGAACGCCAGCCTTTACATCGTTTTTTTATTTATAAAGAACAACACTACATAAAAAAAGAAGGCTTATAATTCAATAAACAGACTTTAAACTGAGAACGGCTTCATGAAACCTTTAAACAGAATTAAATTGATAAGTTCGCTTGAAAAGCTTAATTTTAAGAGAACCTGCAGCAGTTTTTGAAGTTTATTTACCAAATTAGGTTTTTTAATTTCATATAACGATTAAAAAAAAAGGGGAATATACCATTCAAATCAATCGGGTATTCTGGATTTTTGCAAAAGTCAAACCAGAAGCTGAGTAGGCAGCAGCAGTGAAAAGATCCACTCTGATGAAAATGGTGTTTTTAGCATGTTCCTGATGAGGGAGGACAGAGATGAAGAAAATTCAGATTAAACGCATCCACTGTCAGACAAACAGATCCATGAACGTCTTTGTTTTCCTCGTCTGAGCTGGAATCTGGACCAGAACTGGACGTCTGGATAACTCCAATGTTGCTCCCCATTTTTGTTGCAGTGCTAATGTTTGGTTTGGGGTGGGAGGGGCTGTAAGCTACTGGGAGAGCGTGTAAAGAGAGAGCTCTCAGATATGGGTGATGGGAAAGGGGGCGGTTGCTCTGTGCCATCAGTCCCACCCACAATTTAGAAGCCCTTTTAGAATAGCTCAAAAAAATGTGGAGTAGGTCTTTAACCAACTAGCTTGAATTAGTCAATAACATCGATTTAAAGTTCAAACCTCAAGAATGTCAGAGTTTTGTTTAAAAAGAGATAGAAATAACATAATAATATATTGTATAACCATTTGTTGCGTTTGCTTGCTCTGCTCCGTCCTGCAAAAGGACTTGGAACTAAGAGAACTTATCTCCATGAATGCTTTAAATCTAGATTATGAGCACTTGAGACTGCTTCTTTAATGTTTTATCTCGTTAATTTAAATCCATCAGCGTTGTAACTCTGTTCTATATTCGTTTGTATTTTTGTTCATTCTTGTCCAGGGATCCTTCATAAAGAGTTTTTAAATCTCAATGAGACCCTCCTGGTTAAATAAAGGTTAAAAAAACATTAATAAACTAGAAATAGAAAGTCTTTATTGTCATGGTTTAGTGAGATTCAGGGACAGTTCTACATAAAGTGGTGCAGACAATAAAGACAAATAAATAGGATAAAAAGTAGCTAGGACTCGTGCAAAACTCAAACAAATGTGCATGGATCAGAGAAACTGTTCAGGAATCAGGTGGCTTCCAGTGGAAAAAATGGCATTTGACACACTGACGGCTTTTGGGAAGAAAGAATATAAAGAATGTATCGATGGGGCGTAAACAGAGGAAAGTCAAACATCAAATCCCTTTAAATGACCTGCTGCATCTCCATTCCTGTCCTCATCTTCAGTAATGCCTGTTCAGATAAGAAACAGACTTTTTCTTCAGACTTTTTGGTCCAAAACACTGAAAAATAAAGCCCTTTGAGATGGACTGGCGGATAGGCTCCAGCAACCCCATGACCCTGAATGGGAGTGCAGTTGGTTTAGAAATGGACGGATGGATGGAAAGAAAAAACTATTTTTTAGTCTTATTTTGAACCAAGCTGGCTTCAGCGCTGGAATAAAATAAGTCACTTCTTTTTGGGATCCGCTCCAAATTTTGAATGGATTTATCTAGCGCCCCCCCCCTCGGGAAAAAAAAAAACAATTTCTGATGAATGTGGCTGATAGGAATTCCCAGGATAGGAAGCCTTTAGAGCTCAGCAGCTCTTGGAGCTGATGCTCCTCTATGATGATCTGGAGGGGATGTCTGGTCAGAAAACCTCCTGGGGGGCTTTGTGGAAAGGCTTTAGGGGGATAAAAGAGGCTCGGCGGCAGACAATAGAGTCAAAGCGTCTCTTGGGATCCATGTTTGGTTCTGTCGTCCAACCACGGATCACCACAACTTTGCGGATTGACAATCGGACAGAATCCAGAATTTTATTCTTGCATCTTTGCCTTTTGCATCCATTTATTCTGAATTTGAAACAAATATTTTGTCTTGGTAAAAACCTTTGGTTAGCACACTTTTTGAAACATATTTCCTCATTTACTTTAGATATTCCTACACTATAACTAAATAAACTGCATTTCTTCTGATGAGAGATGCGGTCATTCATCCAATATCTGATGCATTCTTCCGGGTTTGTGTTGCAGGGGCTGCAGTGTCAGTACGGATGCTCACACCAGCTCCTCCTGGGGGGTTCAGAGTCGTTCCCAAGCAATAACCTCTCCAGTCTGGGTGCTTTTTTCTTGGTAGAAACTTAAATTTGAAGGACAGTTCCAACTAGACATGCAATTCTGTTTTCAAGCATTTTTTCGCTGTTGCCATGTCGGTGGTTTTTATTACGAGCCAAAGGTTGTGTTAGCAAATGATAAACAGAGCCAATGTAGAATTTAGGAATGGGGTTTAAGTTTGTGGGCGGAGCTTAAATATAACTTTTAGATTCCTGTTAGGGAAAACGTCTATTTTTCTCACGGTATCAGAAATTAGGGAGTGCAAATCCTCTATAATTCTCCACTGGGTGGCGCTATAAAGCTAGCTTTTAAAGAAATACGTTATGGAAGACCTCTCCAGAAACCTGAAATGTTTTTGTCTTTTACTCAAAGCAGTTTTAGAGATATACGGGTAAAAGCTTTGGTCAAATTTGCAGCGCCACCTATGGGTGCACTATTCTGAAAGGTGCTGGGCTCGTTCTTCACTTGCATAAGAAGTACTGTTTAAAATGTGATGAACTTGTTGCATTGCAAAGTTGACGAGCAAACCCTTCTATTGTGCATTGCGTGTTTTACGAGGGCTTCCAACGGTCGAAGGACTTTTTGAAACTTCCGTTGTTGTCGGAAAAAGCTAAGCGAATGACGATTGCAGCTTTTACAGCAAACAAGTGGACACTTTTTGATCTTCCTAATAAAAACTAAACAAGTCATCTTGTCTTTGATTACAAATGTGTTTGTTGGACAACAATTAATAACACGGGTCTGGTCCCCATTAGTGACAAACTAATGGGGAAAATGAAAAACACTTTTGTGTTTTTCTGTTGATTTTATCTCCATAGCAACCATTTTACTTTTTGGCCCCCCAGGGGTGACAAACAGGTTAATGTATTTTTTAGAGTAATCTGCAAAAGTACATTTTTGGATTTCCTTGGCAACGGAGATTTTTTTGCTAACCATGCCCGCATTTTTAATTTGTTCACATCATGTAATATCTTTCTGTTCAACCTGAGCCAACGATTTATGCATTCAATTTTCACAATATTTCTGTAAAAATATGCAAATTACCTCTTGAAAACCTTTTTTTTTCTAAGCAGCCTCCCAGAGAGATGCTCGAGGAGTTAGGAGGCCACAGATCTAAATCCCTAGGAGGAGCTTACATTTGTAGAAGGTACTAAAAGTGATCATTCTTTTCCTGCACACCGAAAAGTATCAGCACATTCTCCGTGCGCGGTTCTCCTCTTCCCAGCTGATGCAGCAGCACCTCCTCCATCGGAGTCCCTCGGCCCCCAGCAGCTCACTTCTGTTCTTAATTAACTGCCGTTTGAGAGTCTCTCTTTTTTTTTTTTTTCTTCTTCGATTTCTGCTAAGAGTTTGTGTTGGTAAAGAGCAGCGGCAGCAGCGCTGACAGCCCACTAAATCCACAGTGACCTTTCAGTTGCAGCGTCTAAATGTGTGTTTTCCTACAGCCGAGCTGTCATTAAACGTCTCATTCATTCACTCTAACAATTACATAAACACAATAAATACCTAAAACTACTCGTTTCAGAGAAAACAGACATTAATTAAAGCACATTATTGTGTGAAACAGTTTAAATATAAGTGTAACTCAGTGTATAGGTGGCGTCTGTGGTTTCATACTACAGACTTGTTTGTCATGTGAGAGACAGTTCGGATTCTGGTCATAAAAATCTATGAACCCCCACTTTGGGGGCTGAAACAATACTGCTGTGAAGTAGCTGGGAATTGAAAAATTAAAAAACCTGTGGCAAAAATCCAAAACACAACAGGAACGTTGAGGAAATGAAGAACGTGCCCCAAGTCTGGGCCCCCCTGTGCAGGTCCCCAGCCCGGCCTTCCTAATCATCTGTTTATGTTCATAATTAGCATTTAGGTCCAAAAAAATACGAAAAAGTATCCTGACTTAGAGACACATTAGGGACTAATGTTCCCAGCTGGAAGAACAAAAAAGAGGAGAAGCAAGGGGGCAAGTTTTGGTATTTTCCAGAGTTTATAGGTGCATTATTTTCATTTAATGTCAAACAGAATGTGTTCTGCTTCAACTCTGACTTCCAAACCAGGAGGACGGAGGGACACTGGGGTCGCTGCAGCCTATTAGCAAGTGTAATTCAGACATTTCCTGTTTTAGAGCTGAGGGGAAAACCAGGAGGATGCTGGGAGAGACACTTCTGACAGAGATATGAGGGAGAGAAATGCCATCATGAATGTAAGATAATTATAAATCACGACACAGAGATCGGGACGGAGCGACAATAGGCAGACGGAAGTTGTTATCGGCATTGGGAGAGGTCTATAATTCAGATCTTATCTGTGGGTTATTATGACTGTAAATGAAAGAGGGAGTGTCATGTCTTCCAGCTTCATCACATGCATACTGAGAGGGGAAGGCGGGCGCTGATCCATAGATCCAACACCCTAAAGACTTTTTCACAATGATTGCATTCAGGGTTTACTGGTAAGTGCACTTTCCTCTGTGTCCTACCTGGGATGTCCTTCAAATGTTTTCCCAAAATCTATAGATAATTACGGTAAAAAACAAAACAAAAAAAACAGATATGACTAGAATAAGCTCTATGGCTACCAAATCATCCAAACTCCAAGCGTCTGTTTGAACCACTGACTGTATCTGAGAACTGGACTGAGAGACTCCTCCCCCCTGGTATTCCAAACAGGAAGTGGTTCCAAGAAGCCAAAATCCTATAGACTTCTATAGAGAAATAAACAACTGTCATTTTATTGGTTAAAATGACCATTTTGGCTCTGATACCGTTATTTTTTTTAACTTGTTCTTGAAAATGTTCTTGTTCTTGACCAATCAGATGCCTCAAATGAAAGTAGGTGGTGTCACATCAAACATCCAAAACAGATCGCCCGCTTTCAAGTGGTGGGGGTGTGGACTTCCAGCAAGCTCACTCCTGATTAGCCAGAGTGCCATAGCCATAGTGAATTGGCTTGATTTGGCTGGAACCAGAAGCAAACCATTTTTTATTGATGATGTCACACATACTCAGTCCAGTTCTCATATACAGTCAATAGTTTGAAAACAGTTTAAAACCCAACTATGAAACATAACAATGAGGTAAATCAGATTGAACCCCGGCCTCGCTGACTAATCAAACCACATCTGTACTTCATTTAGACTGTAAGCGTGTTTATGTAACGATTCTTAAATTATCCTTTAATGGGGGCGGTCTTTAACTCCTACATGTTAGCCAGTGAATCGAGAGTCTTTCATTTTCAATCAGGATTTGACCCAAATCTCAAACCGTTTAACCAAAAAAAACAAAATCTTGACTGTCAGAGTTCCCAAAATCTAGTCATCCATCATCAAAACATCCCTATTGGGGTCATGGGGCTGCTGGAGCCTATCCCAGCCGCTGTCGGTTGAAGGCGGGGATCAGCCTGGATAGGTCACCAGTCACGCGACCACATTCACACCTCACATTAACCAATGGAGCATGTCTTTGGAATGTGGGAGGAAACCATGCACGGGGGAATCATGCAAACACAGAAAGGCCCCCAAGGATTTGAACTTTGTGCAAGGGGGAGGGAGGCTAACCACTGCTCCACAGTGCAGCCTGGTTACCAAAGTTACCTTTTTATTTTTCTGCCTCTCTGATATATTCTCCATAGACCCTTCTGTTCTTTCCACTTAGCATTGCAAGCTGCTAACCCCTCCTAGCATTTTAATGCTCACCTTCTACCTTTTTTAATCTTATTTAACTGTTAGTCGTGGCTTAAGTTTGTTTTTTTTGTGTATTTTCTTTAGAGATGTTCGTTTATTATTTCAGCATCTTTTACCCCCCTCAGCCAGTTGCACCCACACAGATAACTGTTGGCTCTCTAGAATGTGAAACTCTGACATAAAAATGTGGCATTTCTCTTGTAAAGCACCTAAAATGCTGGCCTCACTCCTCTTGGCTCTAATCCATTATGCATGAGTGGAATGACACACACAACCATATGAGCCTCCGTCATAAAAGACAGCCTTCCAGAGGAGGCCAGAGTCAAGGCAGTAAAAAAAGAGGAGGTGGAGGAGGAAATTGGTGAAATGTTCACACATGAGAGGAGAAAGGCAAAAAAATAAAATACTTCAGAACGGCCTCAGTACCTTGCCGTCCGTCATCAACTGTGACCTTATCAGCTGCTTCTGATCATCTCATCTCACGGAAGAGCAAAGAAAAAGAAGAGAATGCCTGTTCCTTCGCTGTCCTTTGTTCCCGGCTGCTAACTAGTGTCATTAGTCAAAGCCTTTGGCAGACCGATGATCTCCACTTGCTCACCGAGTGGGTTCAGGCTTCGGCACAGTGGAGCAAGATGTCTTTCCAAACTATTTAACAGGGTACATCTCATTTCCTTGTAGGCTATTACAGTAAATGTACATTAAGGCAGAGCTGTCGGCGTCTGTCTGCCCCACAGCCAACAGCCTGCTGGACGTGAGTGGCGCTCGTGGGGACAGTGCCATCTACGGGAGACGGCGGTTTTCCTGTGGTGCATGAAGCTTGGAAAGCAGATTTTTCATAAAATTACGCACCTCAGCAAACATTGGAGACTTTTCATTTGAAGTCATTTCACAAATTATGCCCAAAACCTGCTGAAGTGAGGATTTTTTAAATATTTAATCCAAAACTGACGTTATTTTTAAGCTTTTGTCAAGTTTTCTAGCAAGAGAGTTTAGTTTAGCAAAAACTACATTTGGAGTGAAGACTTCATTCAGTTCAAGACGTCCAGTAACAGAAAAAAAGCATCTACGTACTGATCCGTCATTATCATAAACAGGTGCCTTTTTCAAAGAAAATGAGAAAAACACAAGCGCTGTCCATGGTCCTGATTCTGAGGTTCTCACTCTCAGCTGATGAGCACACTTGCCGACCCCCTGCAGCTAAAACATCTTCCATAAAAGACATAATACGGGTTATTTTTAATAATTCTATCGCCTTCCAACATTTGGATAAACTGGGCTGCACATACCATAAAAACCAGTGCAGAGTTGGTCACACCAAGTTATGTTTCCTCTGTTGCAGATTTCTCTGCTACATCCAAAACGAAGAACATTAAAAACTGTTTTCTTCTTGGGGAAAATCAATAAAATTTAGCGCCTCGTCAGAAATCTAACAGAATTTAAGCCTAAATAGGACATTTTTGATAACATTAAACCAAAAAAAACAAGAAACAAGGTTGTTCGAATCCATTTAGTTCTGTCATTTATTAACTGTATAATATAACCATTTGAGTTCATGCCATAAAGATCCACTTTGATGTCTGTTTGTGTTTCCAACATGTTCTTGTAGCATTTTTTATTTATTAAGAACATTACGCGTAAAACTGCACTTTTGAGCGTCAGGAGACCACAAGAACCTGCAGTTGGAAAATATTTATTTGTGACGTAGAAAATACACCGGGCGGGGCCACGAGCTCCCTGCTCCGCCCCATTCTGATGCATCCTCTTGCAGAGTACAGATCCATGTACGTCTTTGTTTTCCCTCCTCTGAGCTGGAATCTGGATCTAAACTGGATGGATGGATCATGCTCACCATTTTTGTTGCACTGGTCATGTTTGGTTGGGTGAGTGAGGGGGCTGGAAGCTAGAAGCTAGCGGGAGAGAATGTAAACAGACAGCTCTCAGCAAAAGGTGAATGTCTAATGAATTCCTGCTGCTCTGCAGAAACCATGTCCTAGAAAACGAAACACTTTTTTTGGCTAAAAACAGCATCATTATAGTTAAGACCACTGGGAACGCTTTAAAAATAGATCCAAAGATGATCGGAGTGGGACTTAAAGTAACCACAACCTGAACTCATGATACCTCCATCACTGTACTTCAAGTCTTTGCGTTGTCAGGCTTTTGGCCTCTCTGATCTCTCCAAAAAGCCTTTTCTCCATCTTGGAAGTAAGGTCCATATTTGAGGAGAACCAGGAGAAAACAGCATAGACATTTGTGACCAATACTTCCTTTAAATGCAAAACATCTGTTTTCAAGCTCACAACAGATGTTTTTTCCTGCCATCATTTCCATGAGATGCATCCAAACACAAGTGGCTTAATTGATTTAAATCTGACACACACACCATGAAAACTAAAGAAAAACAGACAAAACGATCAACAATTTCCAAAATAAAAGACAAATATCGATCCTAAAGGTTTGAAGTAATGAGAAAAAACAACATGGAATCAACGTACTTCGTTAGATTTATTTAGCTCTTTTCTTGATTAATTGATGATCTAACCACATCAGGTTTTAGACCTGACTACAGCGCCCCCTAAAGGTGGCGTGTAAAACTACACATAGTAGAAACCTGATTCCACACAAGCAAGAGGCAAAAACATTTCAAAACAATCAAGGAAAGTTTCAAAGTTTTTGTTGCGGTGTTAAAACTGCAGCCAAACTGTTGGTGTTGATTGCAGCTCTAAAAAAGTGCTGCATCCGTATCTCTAATGAAATAACTCAACCCGCGAACACAAGGATGTTTAACTCAACCGCACGAGTTCAAGAACTTCCTGAATAAGTTATTTAATCAATATGGGAGCCAATCATGCAGGAGATGAGTGCTCCATCGTGGGCTGAAATTAAATTGTCGTTAATCACTGGAGAGGAGTTTCAATCAGCAGCAGCTGCTCCTCTTGCAGAACACGCTGGAGCTCCTTCAAGCAACCAAGTTGGGTTTTGGAAAGCCTTGAGGATCGCCTCAAGCCTCTGAGACAATTATGACCGCCGACAAACCCAGTGTGAAGCAACCAAAGAGGACTTCCTGAAGTTTCTTCTCTGATTTCCCCTAACATAAACTTTACTTTTTATTAAATGTATTTTTTTATTGTTTTACAAATGCAAAGAAACGCCGCAGAAAACACTCACTGTTGTTCACGAGAAGAACAAATGATCAAATATACATACAGAGTGCCTTTTTTTCTTGTCTCCACATCCTCTGTGCGTTTGTGTGATTTATTCATGCACAGATGAAAGCGTGGACGGGAAGCGACATGAGGGGTGACAGAGAAGGAGAAATGGGGGCTAAGCTGCTGAAAGAGTGGAAATGAAGAGAAGAAAGCAGGACTTCACCAGGCTCTGCGCCGATATTAAACATTTCAATCACAGACTGAGCTGCGGTTGGAAATGCTTTTGATCCAACTCCAAATGGCTTTTAGAAAACAAGCGCTTCTTTGAGCAGCAGTGGGCTTCAGGACCAGAAGAAGCTCTCCATAATCACAATAAAAACACTTGCTTTTCACTTTTTTTAAATTGTTTTTATTCCAGGATAAAATGCAGCTTTGGTTTGGAATGAAAGCAGAAGGAAGTCCTGTTTGTGGATTTTCTGGGGTGAGTAGAGACCGTTTGGTAGAAGATAAAACCAAATTCTACGCTGATGTTCACCAAAAACCTTACAGCTGAACGAGGCCTGCTTGGAAATATCAAGGTCGGTGAGAAAAA
>CM074508.1:21350974-21443020 GCA_037389245.1 Oryzias sinensis
ACTTAATTTTTAACTTATTCTTAATTGCACTAAACACCAAGTCAAATTCCTCGTTTTGTAAAGTGCGCTCTACTGAACCTGGCAATAAAACTTTTTATGATTTCTGATTCTGATTCTATTAATCATTGTTTTTTATTCATTCAAAATGCAATTAAATCAATATTTTATCTTTTTCCTTTTCCTTTTTCTTTTTTTTATCTCTTATATCCTTTTTTTATAATCAATGTTTGAACTTCTTTTCTTTTCTATACATCCAATGAAATTAAACTACAAATCAACAAACACAACTGATAACAAATGTCTCTAAAAAATGATGTGTATATTTGCAGAACCTTAAAAACACCAAACAAATAACAAATGCTTCCCAATTAAAGCACAAAAAATGGAACACAAAATATAAAACCCAAGTTAGAAATTGCAATTTGAAAAAGATACTTTTTTCGGCAGCTTTTCAAAATCAATCACCAATTCTACTCTTCTGTGGATGAAACAAAGAACTCCAGAACAATGAAGCCATTTCTCTAAGTCTCTGTCACCTTCAATTTTAAACAAGGTCTGTGAAAATCCACCATACATTGGTCACATGAACTCAGAGACCTGCTAAAAGTGCACAATTGTAAAAGCTCTTTTATATAGACAACTGTTTGTTTGCTTGGAGCTCTAAATATAAAAAAATGATTTTCTATCACTTAGACACAGATGGAAACGATTTCAAATGGATTAGTAACAGGGTGGCATGTTTAGGTTTAAACTTACATCAATAGACAACATGAAGCTGTTCATCACATTTTTGACCTAAACATGTAAACATATGCTTGGCTCTGCGGTAAGAAATGGTATTTGGGAATCTCTTCATACCAGGAGCCAGCCTGGCCATTGGAACATCGCCACAGTGCCCATCCAGACTGGGACAGCAACGGGGTCCACTTCATAGCCGTGAGCTGCTGTGTTTAACTCCAGCTGTCCCAGCAAGGGAGACAACTGCAGCAACATCCACTGACCAAGCTGGCAAGCCCTGGCAGAAAAGATCCCCACAAGAAAAACACTGGCTCAGGCAGGCTGGTCAAAAAAAATATATATAGTTTTGCCATTGTCTTGCAGCTCGCAGATCAAGTGGTTTAGTTTTCCAGTAATGTCAGTCAAGAATGCAAGTTCAGATTCACCATGTTCATATTTAGTTTAGTTTAGTTTATTTTTCCACAATGTGTCAAAAGCAACAAATCCCCTCTTAATACAAAATGTGGAAAAAATGGACATCCCTGAAGCAGCTGCTTATTATTAGGGGTCCAGCATTGAAACCAGCATAAAAGTACAGAAGATGAGTGGCGTAAGAAAAATAAAAGAAAATAAAAGAAAAAGAAAATAATTACAAAAATAAAATACAATAATAATATGAGAAAATAATGGTAATATAGTGGAAAGTGTTATACAATAGGGACAATGGATTTGAACAACATAAACTCTGGCGTGTGGCCATATAAGTGTCAACAAACAGAGAGAAATCACAAAACATTAATAGGTGGTTTCGGTCGGAGCAGCATTTGTACAGTATGATGACAATAATAGTAATTTCAGTTCCCTTTTAAACATGTATATTGTAGCAGACTGTTTAATGTCATTGTCTAATGCCGGGGTCGGGAACCTTTTTGGCAGAGAGAGCCATAAACGCCACATATTTTTAAATGTAATTTCGAAAGAGCCATACAATAGTGTTGTGTCCCTTTCCCACACTGAGGCACGGAGACTTAACCTCTTTCAGGGTTTTTTATTCTGGTTACTGCAGGCCGTAACCAGCAACTCCTCAATCTCTCCCGCTGAGAGCGCTTCACCCAACTTCTTATTCGCTCACTGCCGCTCCAGCCCTCCTATTACCCTTATTTGGCCCATGGATGAACTCCATCGGTCCAAACTACATAACAGGCTGAGCAACAGAACTGAGAGCCAATCAGCATCTCTGCTTGATGCGTTCAATGAACTCCAAAATTTTGAACGCGACCCAAAAACAGCCACCTAGTTCAGCTCAGTCCGCAACAATATGTTTAAAACCAAATATACAAGTGAATTTGTGCATTTTATGTAATTTCAACACTTTCAAAGTACAAAGTGGATTCTTTTTAATAACATTGTTATGCTGTTGCTAATAAATGATGAGTATTTCCTACCATTATTACGACTTCTGGTGCTGCGTGGTTTTGGGTTAGGGTCAGTGAGTGATGAAACCTGTTTGTCGGTCAATCATAGCAGGAGCCCCGTCTGCAGGTATGGCTACAAGCTTTTCTAATGGTACCTTTTTCTGCAAAAAAGTCCTTCACCGTGTTATACATTTCAACTCCTCTTGTAGTTGTCTGTCAGGGCAGATGTGTCAGGAGTTCTTCTCTTGTGGAAACCAAAAGCTATGCTGTACTGTTGCCGTCCACAGACTCATCACACTGGATGTTAAACCACCTGCACTTTGCAAGATCCCGGTCCAGCTAATTGGCCAAGTTATCAGACATAGCTGACACTCATCTAGACATTGTAGTGGAAATTGAATGAGTTCTATTGTTCTCATCCTTAGGGACAGTGATAGCAATTATCATCATTGCTTGTTTCTTAATCTGATAAAAACCTTCTTCTCCTTAATGAGAAAATGAGCAGGTCTAAAAGAGGCTTATATTTAAGAATTTTTTTCATGCTATATGCAAAAGTCTTTGTCCCTTAAGGCAACAGATTACAGCCCCCCCCCCTCCTGCCCCACAGGCTGCTGTCATATTAACATTAGCTTGGAGCTCCAGAATGGACAGGAAAAAATGACGAGAATGGCTCGAGCAGGGCGTTGCTCACGGGGCGGTCGCCCGTGCCAGGCGGTCGCACGTGCTCGGGCCCGCTAAATGCTACTTGTAGCTTTAATTATTATTATTATTCTACCGGAAGAGTCGCCTTTTTGAGGACTTTAACATACCCCAAAACTCACCAAATTTGGCACACACATCAGGAGTCGCGAAAAATTTCATATTTTATAGGAGATTGGCATGGGCGCACAAAAACGGCTCGATAGCGCCACCTACAGTGACTTTTGTCCCGACGCCCCGCATACGCTTTAACGTACAAGGTTGATTTTTACAGGGCATGTTCTTCAGATGGAGACCTACAAAAAAGTCTGAAAGGACCCACCTGTCACTCGCACAGGAAGTCTGATATATTGAGGTCAATATGTCATTTTTGCTTCATTTTGGACATTTGCAGGCCTCGCTCTAGAACGAACTCCTCCTAGAGATTTTGGAGTAATGACTCCAAACTTTGGTTTTGTAAACTAGACACATGTCCAATGTTAAATTGTGAAGCTTTTAAGGTTTTACGGTTGTTTGTGACCGTGGCGGCGCGTCGAAAATGGAGGTCCTTTTGAAAACACGCCATAAAAAGAAGAATGGCCATTACTCAGCCATGCATAATCCAATCTGATCCAAAATTGATATGCATGATTGTAGTCTGACTCTGAACACATCAGAGGTGGAAAAATCCAGAACAGGTGTAGCGCCACCTGCTGGCAAAAGGAAATGACATGTTTGACTTGGAGCATCACTGCTCCAAGTAGGATGAGCCGACACACCTCAAAATGATGTCCACCTGTTGAAAAGCCATTGAAGTTTACTCTGATAAAAAGCCATAACTTTCAATGCGGGGGTGTGGTCGTGACAGAGCGGCGAAGTTGGGCGTCTCGCCGTGCACACAAAAGTTGCTCTCACGTGCACATTCCTTGTCCAATCTCACTGAAATTCGATGGAGGTGATGAGGCTTCCATTCTGAACCAATGGATATGACAATCTTGGACGAGCTCCATAGCGCCACCTAGATATTGACAAATACATTTTATGTCACATTCTGACCTATCTTTTCTCTGTGCTTTGTCCGATGTTCATAAAATTACAACAGGAGATACTCACAAGGGTCTTCTCTCATCGTGTAAAGTTTCATGGGTATACACCTGACGGTGCCTGCGCAAGCCACCGCCAAACAGGAAGTGGTTGATTGCGTTGCAGTCAGATAATTAAAAATTCATAAAAAATCAGTCGTTTTTCTGACGAGGCTGAGATTTCAGAATGAGATTCCCCCATACATATCTCCAACTTAGATATACAGCACTTGCATAAATGCACAAAAACGGCTCAATAGCGCCACCTACAATGTTTGTTTTCGCGAGCCCCGCCATGTTCTTTAACATACAAGCTTGATATTTACAGGACATGTTCATCAGATGGAAACCTACAAAAAAGTCTCTTGGGACCAAGCTGTCAGTTGCACAGGAAGTCTGATATTTTGATGACAATATGTAATTTTTGCTGTATTTTGGTCATTTGCAGGCCTCCTTCTAGAACGAACTCCTCCTAGAGATTTGTGAATAATGACTCCAAACTTTGGTTTTGTAAACTAAACACATGTCCGATGTTAAATTGCGAAGCTTTTAAGTTTTTACGGTTGTTTGTGACCGTGGCTGCGCGTCAAAATTGGAGGTCGTTTCGAAAACACGCCATGAAAAGAAAAATGGCCATTACTCAGCCATGCATAATCTAATCTGATCCAAAGTTGATGTGCATGATTGTAGTCTGACTCTGAACACATCTGCAGTGGAAAAATTTGGAATAAGTGTAGCGCCACCTGTTGGCAACGGGAAATGACATGTTTTACTTGGAGCATCACTGCTCCAAGTAGGATGAGCAAACACACCTCAAAATGACGTCCACCTGTTGAAAAACCATTGAAGTTTACTCTGATAAAAAACCACAACTTTCAAAGCGGGGGTGTGGTCGTGACAGAGCGCCAAAGTTGGGCGTCTCGCCATGCACAAATGTTGCTCTCACGTGTACATTCCTTGTCCGATATCACTGAAAATCAATGGATATGATGAAGCTTCCATTCTTAACCCATGGATATGAAAACTTTGGACGAGCTCTATAGCGCCACCTAGTTATTGCATGGGGCACATTCTGCCCTGTATTTTCTCTGTGCTTTGTCGGATGTTCATAAAATTACAACAGGAGATACTCACAAGGGTATTCTCTCATCATTTTAAGTTTCATGGGTTTACACCTGACAATGCTTGCGCAAGCCACCGCCAAACAGGAAGTGGTTGATTGCGTTGCAGGCAGGTAATTAAAAATTCATAAAAAATCAGCCGTTTGTATCACGAGGCTGAGATTTCAGAATAAGATGACTCTTACATATTTCCATTTTAGATATACAGCACTCGCATGGGTGCAAAAAAACGGCTCAATAGCGCCACCTACAATGTTTGTTTTCGCGAGCCCCGCCATGTTCTTTAACATACAAGCTTGATATTTACAGGACATGTTCATCAGATAAAAACCTACAAAAAAGTATCTTGGTACCAAGCTGTCAGTTGCACAGGAAGTCTGCTATATTGGTGTCAATATGTCATTTTTGCTGTTTTTTTGTCATTTGCAGGCCTCATTTTAGAACGAACTCCTCCTAGAGATTTGTGAATAATGACTCCAAACTTTGGTTTTGTAAACTAAACACATGTCCGATGTTAAATTGCGAAGCTTTTAAGTTTTTACGGTTGTTTGTGACTGTGGCGGCACGTCAAAATTGGAGGTCGTTTCGAAAACACGCCATGAAAAGAAAAATGGCCATTACTCAGCCATGCATAATCTAATCTGATCCAAAATTGATGTGCATGATTGTAGTCTGACTCTGAACACAATGGCAGTGAAAGAATCCGGAAAAAGTGTAGCCCCACCTGCTAGCAACAGGAAATGACATGTTTTACTTGGAGCTAGGATGAGCAAACACACCTCAAAATGACGTCAACCTGTTGAAAAGCCATTGAAGTTTACTCTGATAAAAACCCATATCTTTCAAAGCTTCCATGCTGAACCCATGGATATGACAAGTTTGGACGAGCTCTATAGTGCCACCTAGTTATTGCATGGGGCACATTCTGCCCTGTATTTTCTCTGTGCTTTGTCCGATGTTCATAAAATTACAACAGGAGATACTCACAAGGGTCTTCTCTCATCGTTTAAAGTTTCATGGGTGTACATTTGACGGTGCCTGCACAAGCCACCGCCAAACAGGAAGTGGTTGATTGCGTTACAGTCAGATAATTAAAAATTCATAAAAAACCAGCCGTTTGTATCACGAGGCTGAGATTTCAGAATGAGATGCCTCCTACATATCTCCAACTTAGTGTCCAGAGCCAATCACTTTTACACTTAAGGCCTACTGGTGAATGAAGCAGCAGTAATGCAGACATTTTGGAAAGTCTGGGTCAGCTTTACAGTGAGTGATGAAACCTGTTTGTCTATTGATCATAGCAGGAGCCCCGTCTGCAGTCACTGCTACCAGCTTTACTAATGGTACCTTTTTCTGCACAAAAACTCCTTTACCGTGTTATACATTTCAACTCCTCCTATATTTGTTTGTAAGGGCAGTTCTGTCAAGAGTTCTTCTCTTGATGCAAAGAAAAAAAAAACAAAAGAAAAAAAACACAGCTGCGCTGCACTGCTGCTGTCTAGAGAATCTTCAAACTGGATGCAAAACAACATGCGGTCCACCTGATCGGCCAAGTTATCAAACATAGCTGACACATGTCGAGACATTGTAGTGGAAATTAGATCACTTCTATTTTTCACATCTTTAGGTACAGTGTTAGTGATTATCATCATTGCTTGATTGACAACTTTTTAATCTGAAAAGGCCTTCTGGATGAGAAAATGATAAGGACTAAACAAAGCTTTGTTTGAATTTTTTTTTCACAATATATGCAAAAATATCAGTCCTTCAAGGAAACAGATTACAGCCCCCCCACCCCCACCGCCGAAAGGCTGCTGTCATGTTAAATGTAGCTTGCAGTGCCAGAATGCATAAGGAAGAACGATACAAAACGGCTCGAGCAGGGCGTTGCTCATTCACTCACTCGTTCATGCTATATGCAAAAGTCTTTGTCCCTTAAGGCAACAGATTACAGCCCCCCCTCCCACACCCCCCACAGGCTGCTTTCATATTAACATTAGCTTGGAGCTACAGAATGGACAAAAAAGAACGACGAGAATGGCTCGAGCAGGGTGTTGCTCATGGGGCGGTCGCTCGTGCCAGGCGGTCGCACGTGCTCGGGCCCGCTAAATGCTACTTGTAGCTTTAATTTTAACAATTATTATACAATTAAAAACTCTATTATGCATTGAAAAGAAAGAACAAACCATTTTACAGGCTCAAGAACTTGTTTCACAAATCAAAGTACTTTTTTTTTTCAACAAATATCTTCTGTACTGTACTGTCAAATAATAATTTGAATCATCGATGTAAACAGAAGGCTTCAAATCGCGGAGATTAGCCCCGCCCACCGCGACCCGAGAGTAATTGGATTAAACGGGAGAAAATTTAGAATGATCATGAAAAAAATACAAAGTACAAACGGACAAATAGTGGCTCAGGTGTATTTCAATGCTCTTCAGTCTGAGAAGCTGCAGTGTTTTCTCCTTTTGAAGCCCGCGGTGCAGCTGTGTGTTTGTTCGGGAGAAGAACATTGTGATTGACAGTTGGTGTTGCTCTTTTTCTATGGGTTTTAGAGAAACTTGAAATTGCAAGATGATTTGCATGTACGTAATTTGGAAAGCTGATTTACGTACGTGTACATATTAAACTGCAACGTTATTGACGCACAGGTAGAGAAGAAGAGGAGTGACTTTTTTAGCCAATCAGAATGCAGAACACAATGCACGATGCAAATCCGTGAAGTAGCGAAACCGTGAAAAGTAAACCGCGTTATAGCAAGGGATCACTGTATTACGAAAACAAGTTTTTATCATCTAAAAAATATTGCCAGAGTCATTTCTCTCTCTTGCCAGCACAGAGGTGCAAATGCATGCTTTTATTTCCAGCAGATTAGATTATTGTAATGCCCTGCTCTATGGTCTTCCCAGAACAAGGATATCAAACCTTCAACTGCTGCAAAATTCAGCAGCTGGCGGATTGACGAGGACCAGGGGCGGGAACCCATTACACCCATTTTAAAATCACTGCATTGGCTCCCTGTGCGTTTCAGGATTGATTTTAAAGTTCTTTTATTGGTTTATAAATGATTTTATGGTCTCTGGCCTTCATATTTATCTGATATGATTTTAAAGTATGAGCCTTCGCGGACCCTGAGCTCCTCTGTTACCGGCCTTTTGGTTATCCCAAAGGGAGGCCTCATTCAGTTATTATGGACCTCGCCTGTGGAACAGCCTCCCAGCATGCCTCAGGGCCGCAGAGACTGTTCATGTCTTTAAAGGAAAAGACCTACCTTTTTAATTTAGCTTTTAGTTGAATTTTAGGAATTTACTCGATACTTTATTTATTTTCTCTTTTTATTAGTTCTAGGTCTATATTCCATCATTTTATCCCTCTTTTTATGATGGTATGTGTGTGTATGTGTGTGTGTGTGTGTGCGTTGGGGGTTGTTGGCATTGTTTGTTTTGTCATTTTGTTTTTAAATTTTGATTATATTCTATGCAAAGCACTTTGAGTGACATGTGTTGGAAAAGTTCTTTATAAATAAAGGTTGATTTGATTTGATTTAAACCAATACTGACCTCATTGGACATGGAGGCCTGTAAATACGACTTGAATAACGCTGGAATTCTCTGGTCAATCAAGCGAGTCTACTTTAGTTTTTTCCTTTTAAAGTTGTTCTACAATTAAGGTCGTCTCACAGCACGTTCCAGCAACTTTGAAAAGCCAATTAGTAAAACACTGAATCGAATCAATCCGACCTTCTGAGATTCTTCTGATCCAATCAAGAGCAATTCAGGCCAAGTTCTTCCACCTGGGTTCTAAAAATAACCCGCAATAATCTGCTCTAATCTGTCATCCGGGTTTCTGCCTCAGCTTCCACATTTGAGCCCAAAACCACAGCGGAACAGGAGGCTTCTGGAGTCCTGCAGGACGGACAGCGTTACCGTCTGCCAGACAGGTTCAGGTGGACGGGCCGCCCACAGGAGGTTCTGATGGGTTCTGAGGCTGGTGTCTAGACTGACCTGCTCAAGTTAACGCGGCTCAGATGTTTCCACAAACGTCCTTTAAGGAAAAAGCTAAATATGATGGAATAAAGACTAAGGTTCTGGTGATCAGAGCAGAGCAACTGATTTTTCTACAAATGCTTAAATATTTTTAAATATTTTTAATCCAAATAAATGGTTGAGATGGAGGTTAGTCAGTCTTTTTATGTAAAAATATGTTCCAGTAAATAAAAAATAATAAACCTAATAAAAACACTGATTAGATAATTGCCTTTATACCATGGTCCAGGTGAATGCTTGATTCTGATTGGCTGCTGGGTGTGCATTAAAAAGGGATATACCACAGGATAACCGCACTGTGAAAAAAGAAGTTCCGGTCACCTATCTTAAATGTTTTGTATCACTGCGCCGGCTTCTTTAAAACTACCTTTAACTTCATCATCTGGACAAAAACAAGCGATAAGAGGGGAACTTTCTCTCTGAACTGATGCTTTATTCAACCAATCAGCATAGATAAATCTCTTTTTATCGCCGAATCCTGACTGCAGCGGTGGTGCGATGCCTTGTCACCACGTAACGCATGGTCCGCCTCTTGTGAAAAAAAGAGATCCAAATCGGGAAAGAAGAACAAGAATTAAGGACTAAAAACTGGATAATATTTATTTCTTTTGTAAATTACCATGGTATAAAGCGGGTTAATGGCCTTCGAAGTATGCATTATCACTTTATAGCGCACTTTGTTCAGGCTGCCATGGCGTGCGTTAAAAAGTGATAATGCACACTCTGCCTGCCATTAACCCTTATATAAACGACGTAAAAGACACGTAAATTGCGTAACCTAAAAGTTTAGCAGCTCAAAACCGAATTGACGTAAAGGCCGGTCGGCTGAAACACTCCACGGACGTCTGCGCACATCAACGAACGAAAGAAACACTTGTGACTTAAGGATATCACGCAGGGATCACGGATGAGCTCCACGCGTGGAAAGTGCGCGTAATGTAGGTAGTGGCTGTGCGACACGGCCTTAAGATGGTTTCAAATTAAAATACGGGAATGTTTCTGTTCAATGTTTTTCAACGTAAATGAGGAGTTTTCTTCTCAGCTGCGTTCCATCACACTCAGCCTCGCTCCCCCCGATGAGGCATTACTGGTAATCAGGCGCGCCTGAAATTAGTGGCTCAGGTTTTGGGACTATTTCCAATCGGCGGTTAATCACCCCTTGAGTAAATTATACAATTTGCAATAGAGGAAAACCTGATTTGTACGACGACTCTACAACGAGACCACCAGGATGTGTTCGGAATGCGAAGGCTGCTTATTGAAATGATGCAGACGCGCCTCAAATGTTCTCATCCTGGTTCATCCTGCAGATTTCAGCAACGCAGCTTCAGAAAGCAAGAATCTAGCAGGTCGTAGGAACACATTTTTAAATCCAGCACTGGATTTAAATCCAGTGCTGGATTTAATTCTAAATCAAAATCTCTCCAACACACAGCGATGCAGCTCCGGCCTTTATTTTTATCTTTTTTTTACAACGGATTGGTTTAGTACAAAACCATCACTGAGCCCCCGCATACCACAGAGCGGTTGTCATGGTAAAGTCCTGGTGGTTTCATGACACATTGGACCCGGTGGGGTGTCACACTTTTTTTTTTTTTGCAAGGAGGGTCCAAATTTGTCAAATTGAACGTTTGAGGGTTTTAAAATTACTATTATTTTTGTGAGAATAAAACAGCTCTTTTAGATTGATTTATTTTCTTACAGGAATATTTGAAGCGCTTTGAAAAAAGTTTGTTTCCTTTGAACAAAGGATTTTGGCCACACTTTGGACATGCCTGAACTGGACACATAATCTGACGTATGCCTGAAGATCATAGACTGCAAAGATGGCACTTTGGACAGAGTTAGCTCCACCAATTTTAATTTTGACTGTTTTTCTAATTAAATTTATTTTGAAACTCACTGCTCTCCCCCCCCGGAGAAGAGTGGATCACTTCAGTGTGTGTAGAGCGGGGGTTGTTAAACACGGCGATGCAAACGCCAAAAGTCGGCTCTGAGAGCAGCAGAGGGCCAAGGCTCTGCCAGCCAGGAAAAAAGGCATCTGCTGCCGCTTTTTGGTTGTTTTGTTTGTTTATCTGTTTTTGTGCAGAATTAAGAGCTAAGATCGAAAAATAAGGAGACTATTATTAAAATAAATCAAAATCCTTTAGAAAAACTTGATTGAAGACTCAAAAAAAACTCAAATTTCCCTCTTTTTTTTAAATTTGATATAGTTATACCGGAATTCACAGACTTTATATTGGAAAATTTAGATTTATGTTCTAAGACAAAGGGCTAATTTTGGATTTTATGAGGATTTATGAAGATTTTTAGATTCTCATTTTGTTGCAAAATGAGTCATTTCTACTTGTTAAACTCGTTTTTGGGTCAAAATAAACCACAAATAAGTACATAAAAACACAAAAGCACACACACTTTTGCTTAGAACTAACAAAAATATATAAATAATAAAATATATATAAATACTGTGTTGTATAATGTTCAATTCGATGTAATTCTATTGCACCGTTAACTTTTTTAGCTTATTTTTTCCTCTTTTTGAATGCTTGCGTGGAACTCTAGATTTGGATTTCTTGTTCACTAAAATGACTCGCTGCATGGACAGATCATTTTACTGCTTTCTACTGATTTTCTTCTTGAGATTCTTAAGAAAATTTCTCCTTTGCAGAGTTGATACGGACTTTAGAGATCACGAAATAAATCACAGTCATCGTTTTTTCACAAGATGAGCCCGACAGATACGCAGAAAACTTTTCTTTTCAAGAAAATCTGCACCTTTGCTATTAAAACACCAGCAGAAAAGTCATTTTTACACCTTTGAGTCATCATCCACACATGGAGAGAACAGCGGCAGACCCACAATAATGAAAAGCGTGAAAATCAGTGCAAATTTTCTATGCCCCGAGTCAAAAATCGTAATTTTCTACAATTTTTTAAAGTGAAATAAACATTAAAACATCCCTTTGTATTGAGCCAAGCAAAGGTTGACATCCCTTTTGTCAGAGTGCTGATGTGTTCAGATACAATCTCTGTCGCTGCGTTAAGAAGAGAAGCTGGGAGTGAAAACATGTCAGGCTTTGCCGCCTGAAAGACACCAGTTGTGGCGTTTGGAAAACAGCAAAGGATCCGAGTGTGCACAGAAGCAGAAAGCTGCCAACATGGGAGTTATGAAACCGTGCACATGCTCCTTTCTGGCAGGAGGGGCAAAATCAGTAGAAAAGCCTTTTTTCATCTTTCTCTAATTCTTCCACTTATGTAATCCTCCAGCAGAGCCAGAGCATCCATGGCATCGGCAGGGAAATTTGGTGTTTCTAGAGCTTTCAGAATGATTGCTTCACACCCCGTCGGAGCGATTGTGACGACCCGTAGAGTTTCCCATGCTTGGAAAATTGTTTTTTTTTTATGATGAAACGATGTTTGGGGGTTTGGTTTGGTTCATCTGCTCCATTTCCACGCTCCTCTGATTCATTCAGCCGGCGTGCGCAGGTGACGAGGAGGTGAGGAGCGCCGAGCTGCAGCCGGCGTGAACCTGACAGCGAAGCCCGCCTCGCTCACTGCGCCGCTTTCACGGGCCGAAACACTGCGCGGCATCATCAGACGACAAACTGTGTTCGATCCCTGTAACGCAGACTGTGGCATCCCTCGTTACCACGGCGATGAGGAAGGTTTGCGGCTGTCGTCAAAAGGCAGTACTTGAATCCTCAGATTTCGGCAGGTTCACCTCTCTGTCCCAGAACGCCATTATGAAACAGAACAGATGAAACCTTTTCAAAAATGTGGAAAAACCAGCTGGATTCAGAGTTTGACGGCGTGCTTTGTCCTCAGGATGTTCTGAGGAGTAACAAAAAGGGGTCACACGGCTCCAGAACGGACATTTAAAGAGACATATGTTGGAGAAAAAGGCCACTACGTCTTGGAGGAGGCCCGAGGCCAACAGGACCGCTGCAAACCGCACAAACCAGACAGACAACAGAGGAAGACAAATGTATTCGTTTGTGACAAAGAAAACAGGCCAACCTGATATTTTAAATCCTCTCCAGAATTAAAAAAAGAGCAAAGGGTGTAAGAAACAAGAGTTAAAAGACCATCATCACTGTAACGTCCTGCAGGAAAGCTTTTGGAGATTCTTTTTTGGCGAATGTCTCTTCATCAAATTCTCTGTTAGCTCTTTGTTCAGGAGGTTTCTGATCCGCTTGGATCTTCTGCAGAGCCAGGAAGCTTTTCAAAGTCCCACTCTGATCAACTTTTGATCTATAGTTTCAAAGCGTTCCCAGTCGTTTTCTTAGTATCATCAAGCCGTTTTTAGCAAAAGAATCCCCAATTTATGTTGCTGAGAGTTCTCTGTTTACACTTTCTCCCACTAGCTTACAGCCCCTAAACTCCGCTAAGCTAAAGTTAGCGGTGCAATAAATACGTGGCAACTATCGAGTTTGGACCCGGATTCCAGCTCAGACGAGGAAAAGATTCATTTTAGAATGGGGGCGGAGCAGAGACCTTGTGGCCCCGCCCAGCGTATTTTCTTTGTCACATTTTTTCGTCTGTTACTGATTCACGACATTTTGAATACAGAAATACTCAGACATACAGTTTAAACCTTCATGTCCTATCAGAAGATGCACGTTAAAAGCACGGAGCGGGTCTTCAAGTTCATGAACCGACTGGAGAATTTCCAAGGCTGTCTTTAGGGATGGGAGGGGTTACACCAACCAACTGACTGTATACATGAAACTGGACCGAGTGCGTCTGACATCCCCCATAGAAAATGACTAAATTCCACTTCTAACCAAATGAAGTCAATTTAATCATTTGTCCGCCGCCAAGTTTCAACCAGACGTCCTCGGTGAGCCGTGTTTGGTCCGTGTCGCTCGGAGTCTACATTTCTATGACAACCGCTCTGTCCAATCAGTAGTGAGCATGTTAGAAGGCCACACCCCTTCCACTGAAAGAAGAAGAATCTGTCAATCGAATGCTTCGACCGTTCGACGAGAGACCACCTACTTCTATTGAGGCGTCTGATTGGTCAATGTGTGACTTAAATAACTTGAACTACGCCAGAAATACGAAAAGAATAGATTATCGTGTGTCAGAGCAAGAATGGTTATTCTGACGATTCAATGAACTAACCTCATTGAATCGTGTCATCTGGCTGGATGTCTTCTCTTCTTGAAAGGTTCAGGTGCCGTGACTAACTTTCAAGCAACACCTGGATTTGTGAGAATCTTTATTCTCCAAGTTACCATGACTCCAGATGTCAGGGATGTTCTCCGTCCAGAATGAGGACTAAGAACATCAGTCCACAGGTTTCATGGATCATCCAGATGTTCTTCAGTGCTCTTTCGGCTCAGCAGTGTCTTTCTCCTTGAACTCTCTCCATTGCTTTCCTTGAGTCTCTTTCTGACAGTAGGGTCGTGAACTCTGACCTGAACCCCGTCAGGTGACGCCTGACCCTTTGCTTCTCTGATGACCTCCTGGACGAGTCCTGATTGGGTTTTTTGGGACATTTTTGTGTGGATGATTGCTTTCTCTGCAGAGCTGTAGAAACTCATTTGTTCTTTGGAGGAAGATTAGAGCAGGATTAGTTACCTTTGAACGCTGCACACAAATACACCGGACATCGCTCGATAGGACTGAAACTGTCTGAGGACGCCTTTAAGAAGAAACCTGCAGCAGAAGCTCCGCCCCAAAGATCCATCCTCAGAGTCTAAAAACTGATTTCAGTTCCCGAGCGCCGACAGACTCACTCCTTCCTCCTCCGGCGTTTTACGCTTCTCGTGGTGAAATGAGCGAAAAGGCCAAATGTGAGGCTCAGAAGCAGCGGCTGACGTCCGAGTTCGGGTTCTGCAGTCTGGGGGGGGGGAGCTGTGTGCGTTTCCGTGTCCATGAGGAGTGAGGCCCGAACACTGGAAGGCTATGTTTGGACGGGCTGGTGGGTGGGTGGGTGAGGGTCCCGTTTATATCGGTGCGTGGGTCGGCAGCTGACTTTAGCCGCTCGGCTCTGCGTCAGCAGGAATCTATCTATGGCGACTCCTCCGCCGCCCGCGCACGCACAGTCAGACGGAGACACGCTGGGCTGGAACGCAAACCTCACGTCCCGCATCTTTACGTTCAATCAACCTCCTGAAGGAGAGGAGGTCCCGTCAGTCAGGGAGAGACGGCAGGAGTCAGAACCTCCTGGTGCTCCTGCAGGCAGAATCCAAGCAGCTTCACGGTTGTTTGTTCAAACACTTTATAGGAAAAAAAACAGCAAAGACTTTTTTTTTCTCACTGGAAATGGTTTTAAATTGAAATATAGAAAATAATAATTTTCTAATGATTGCACTATTTTCTCTCATTTCCATTTTGTGACCTGTTGCCTTCAGGCAAACGCTGCACGTCCAGCAGAGTACGGACGAAAAGATTCCAGAAAAGTTTTTATCCAACTGTCATAAACTTGGATCTCTTCTTCTAAAATATGTTATTTTGGGAGCTTTATTTATATTAATTATTTTTATTATTATTTCTCTTTTTTTCCACACATTGAAGCCCTTTTATGTAGTTTTACATGTTCATTCCTGTAGTAGTAGTAAGTTGTATTTTTTAAATGCATGAATGTTGCCCTGACCAGAAGACACTTTTAATTTCATTGTACGTATAAGAACGACGATAAAGATCTATCATTCTATCTGGGTTTTCCATCTGCGTCCCCCACTCTGAGGATGGTGAGCCAGCCCAAACCATTACACCTCCACCACTGTGCAAAGCACTGGGCAGGAGGTCAAGACGTTCAGGACACATGACTTCACTTTGGTGTCACCCTCCTTGATTTTAGCACAAACAACTCGCTGCGACTTTGTCACAGATTTAATACATGAAGCTCTTTTTTTAATATTTCCTGGGATTCTTTATGATCTGAGCTGGAGGCTCATTGCGGTTTGCATTTTTAATCACTAGAGGATTTGAAGGTTTACTGGTGGTAAACCATGTTTCTCTGCAGAACTATGAGCTCTAATGGGTTTATAAAAATGTCTTAAGAAAACAAGAACAAACCTAAAGAACCCGAGTTCTGATGCTGACAGAGAATTGAGATTATAAAAAGCCCAAAATCACAAAAAATGTTTGGGTCAAAAGAGCTTCAAACTGTTGTAACTGCAAAAATCCAACAAGTGAAGAAGTGAGATCAGCTACCAAACCTCGATGACATTCTGGTTCTGTTGGGTCAAGTGTTGATCACACAGAACCAAAATGGAGCACAAACGACCTCAAATGTAAAGTCCAGTTTTGTCGGAAAGATCTAAAAAAACGAGCTTTTTTTTAAAGACTTATTGGACGTTTGGGGCCAAAATGCACCAGTTGACCAGCAGGTTTAGCCGCTGAGCCACAGGTCACCTGCTTTCAGGTGTGGAAGAAGTTATTGGCCACAGGTTAAAAAAAAACCACTCTGGAACAAAGTTTTTATTATTCATTTTAATTGAATTTTTTCAACATGAACTCAACTTTAAATTTAAAAAAATATCTGATTTTATAACAATATTTCTGTCTCAGTAAAAGAAAAAGTACAGCCTAGTATCTATTGTTACTTTATTATCCTAAACTCATTATTTAAAATTATGTGCAGTAAACAGTGATGAGCAAAAGCTTCTATAACGCTTAACCAAAAGGGTCGAGTTAAGTACTACAGTAGTAGTACTTAGTAGTACTTTTTCCAGCTTTTGGGTTTTATAACGGCATAAAAGAGACTCAATATGGAAACCCCCCTTGCGACAGAACTGACGACCCCGTGACCCTGACAGGGTTAAAAAATAAAAATGGAGGCGTGGATCAAAAGCCTAAGTTGTGTGAGTTGATGGAGTCTTGGAAACTGACTATCTGCTCACCCGGAGCGGGAAGATTCCCGTAGCATTATGGGATACGTGGGAACGATGTGAATGATGCCTCCAGCTTCCATTCGGCGGCGTGTCGTTTCTCCGGTCGTATTTATAGACGCCATCGATCGAGGCGGATTTGGCCGAGAAGGAAAATCAGCGCTTGACATTTAGCAGCAGACTTGGGAGTAAGTGCTGTGTTCGTGTGCACGTGTGTGTGTGCACGTGTGTGCGTTTACTGCCACATAACCAGGTGTAAAAAAAAAACGAACCCATCAGCCTTTGCGGCGGCAGCACGCTTGACGTGAATCACTCAATCAATCCTCGCCGGAGGCTGGACTTCCTGTAGGATGAGGCCGTGAGAACACGCTTGCCGGGGCTTTGTGCTTGGACCGCTGAGGGATGACTAATCATCCATCTGAGGGGCTCCCGGACGCGCTGAGGAACCCGGGCGACCGGCCAACGTGCCGGAGAAGGGAGGCGCGGCGGTCCACTGGCAGAAAAAACTGCAGGTGGTCAATTACTGGGATAAAAACGCATTTCTGGAGCAGAGGAAGGAAAAGGAGCACAATGAGCCCGAACGGCGGAAAGCGTTCGATGCTCTTCCGACATCTGTCCTGGATATTTGTACAAATATAGTCCCCATGGGAGAAAAGCTGCTGCCATCAGGTGGTGTGGCAGTAATTACTGTTATTATGTGTAAAACAGTGACGCAGCTGCAGTAGGTACGGCGCACAATCAGCAGTAGCAAGGCGGCATTAATCACACACGGCAGGCTCTCTGGTCGGTTCAAGCTTTCTGCTTCAGAGGCGACAGGAAGACGTAGGAGAGGCTCTCAGAGTTCGCTTGTTTGAGAGAAATAGTCCATATCGGCGGAGGAGACGGAGGTTAAGACGGCGATGCCATACGACCTTCAAAAGGTCAAATGATTCCAGTTATGGCTACGGAATAATTCGCCAAATTACATCGCAGAAGGTGTTTTCAACTTCATCAACTTAGGAACTTCAATGAGCGTCAACTATGGAACGGGGGAAAAGACAGCTCAGCTAATGCTATGCTAACGCCGAAAGAAAAGCGCCACTTCCGCTAAAAAACAAACGTTTACAAATCTATGCAAGCACAGTTCGGTTTTTGACGTGTACCCATGAAAGTTTCCACGACCATTTTTGGGGATCGACAAACAGAACAGGCTGCCACCAAACTCAGTTTAGACGGTGAACGCGGACGTGGCGGCGAGCCTGACGCCGTCTGCGTTTGTTCTACGAAATACAGATTAGCCAAGGCCAAACTCCTGACATTAAGGAAGTCCGTACCCGTCGCTGCAAGGCAATGAACCGAACCGTTTCTACACCACGCCCAATTTGCGAGATTTGGCACCAAGCCTCTCCCGACTGGCGCACATGTGCTAGTAGGTGGAGCCTGCTGGCCCCGACATCATACGTTCAAAACACGTGAATCAGATTTGACGGCCCGCTCTCAGGTGGTAGGGCTGTGGACGTCCAACAAGCTCACTCCTGATTGGAGAGAACGGTTGCCACAGAAAGGATGACTCAAACTCTGACCAATCACTGCTCACTGGCATCCAAAATGGCGGTTAAATTGACTTCATTGCGCTGGAGTTGGGTTGCATTTTCGATGGGTGACGGCACACTCGCTCACTCCAGTTCTCACATACAGTCAACGGGACAAAGTCCTGCCATCCTCCTGGACCCACAATTCATCCGGAGGGGGATGTAAGGAAGCGGCAATGTTCTGGAGGACGCCGTTCGGTCCACGCCGGGGTTTGTTTCCTCAGATCAGCAGCTCTTTCCCACAAGTATCCGAGTAAGCAGACACACACCACCTGGACTGATCATCTCTACGTTCATTCATATTCTGAACGACATAAGCGGGTCATGTTGACCCAGGTTTGCTTAGCTCGACGACGATGTTTCTCTGTTTCTCTCAGCTCTGATGATTTTCTTACATTTTTCGATAGTAAAATCTCAAATATTAGACATAAGTTAAATCAAGTTATTCCTACAATCAGCCCAGAACAGGCTGAAGTGGTAGAAATGGAGGCATCCATAGAAACTTCTGTAACATTGGACTGCTTTACTGCTGTGGATCAAGCGGAAATAACATCAATTATTACGTCCTCCAAATCCTCAACGTGTCTGTTAGACCCAATTCCCACTAGACTTTTAAAGAAACTTTTCCCCTAATTAATGATCCCATATTAACAATGATAAATGCCTCTCTGGAAACGGGTTACGTGCCACAGTCTTTTAAATATGCAGTTGTTAAACCTCTTCTGAAAAAGCCCAGTTTGGATCCTAGCATGTTGGCCAACTATAGACCGATATCAAACCTGCCCTTTATTTCTAAAATCCTAGAAAGAGTTGTAGTTAAGCAGCTTTACTGCCACCTACAGGACAACAGCCACTTTGAAGACTTTCAGTCGGGGTTTAGACCCCACCACAGTACGGAAACTGCAGTAGTTAGAGTCTCTAATGACTTGTTATTGGCCTCAGAAAAGGGACTACTTTCTAGTCTGGTCCTGTTGGACCTCAGTGCAGCCTTTGACACTATCGACCACAGTATTTTACTCCATAGACTAGAACAGGACATAGGGATCAGAGGATCTGCTCTCCAGTGGTTTAAATCCTATCTGTCCGATAGGTATCAGTTCGTTAATGTAAATGGCCATTCCTCTCAGTGCACTCGAGTCAACTCAACTGAGCCCCACAGGGCTCAGTCTTGGGACCGATCCTGTTTACAATTTATATGCTACCCCTAGGAAACATAATCAGGAAACACAGCATTAATTTTCATTGTTATGCCGACGATACGCAGTTGTATTTATCCATGAAGCCTGACCAGAATGACCAGATAGAGAAACTGAACGCTTGCATCAGTGACATCAAGACCTGGATGACAATTAATTACCTCCTCTTGAACCCAGAAAAAACTGAGGTCATTATACTTTGTCCTAAAAACCTCAGAGATGCTCTGTCTGCTCAGATAGTCTCCCTGGATGGCATAAGTATAGCCCCCAATTCCACAGTTAGAAACTTTGGGGTTTATTTGACCAGGATTTATCATTTAAGGCTCACATATCTCAGGCGTGTAGAACTGCTTTTTTTCACCTGAGGAATATTGCTAAGATCAGAAATATACTTTCTAAGAGTGATGCTGAAAAACTCATCCATGCATTTGTTACGTCGAGGCTGGATTACTGTAACTCTTTGTTAGCAGCGTGTCCTAAGAGTTCCTTAAGAAGTCTCCAGCTTGTTCAGAACGCAGCAGCTAGATTGTTAGCAGGAACTAGCAGAAGAGATCACATCACTCCTGTGTTAGTTTCACTCCATTGGCTCCCAGTTGATTCTAGAATCAAGTTCAAGATCCTCCTGTTAACCTATAAGGCCTTACATGGAATGGCCCCGTCCTATATTAAGGACCTCATAGTCCCTTACCATCCAATGAGAACACTTCACTCACTAAATGCAGGACTGCTTGTGGTTCCTAGAATTAGTAAAAGTACGGTTGGAGGTAGAGCGTTTAGCCACCAAGCCCCTGTCTTATGGAATAAACTCCCAGCTCATGTAAGAGAGGCCGACTCAGTTTCTACATTTAAAGTTAGACTGAAAACATTCCTCTTTGGACAGGCTTATTGTCAGACTAGTTAGTATTCAGAGATTATTTAACTTAATGTTAATATGTTTAAATTAAACTTAATAACAATAACTTTCTTTTAAAAGGCTGCTAGAAGTTGAAGCTGGGGTAACTATGGTGCACTGGGGTTCTGTCTTCTTTTCTTTTCTACTTCTACCCTTCCTCTCCTCTATTCCTGATCATAATTTATCATTTAGTTCTCCATGCCTCTGTTTGGAACAGTGCGATTCATGTATTGTCCCTCTTTTCCTCTCCCCTCCTGGGGAGTGGGAGTCCTTCCAGACTCCAGTTGTTTCATCCGTGCTCCTGTTCCTGACCGTCTACCTCGCCTTTGCTCCTGCTCCTACACCTGGCTGTGGTTCCTGTCTCCAGCTCGACTCGCGCCTTTGACTGTCCCCCCAACCACGACTGGATGAAGCTCGTCTGCTGGACTTTAAATGTGTAAATGTGTAGTTGTAGATTTAGATAAGTTAATTCTTCTCTAAGAGTTCTGGTACATCGCCTGTCCGTCCTGGGGGAGGATCCCTCCTTCATGTGGGCACCCCTGAGGTTTCTTCGTTTTTTCCGGAATCCGTTTTTTTTGGGAGTTTTTCCTTACCGCGAAGGGGGGTCTAAGGGCAGGGATGCCAGTATAGCTTAGTCAGTTTGTTAGTCCATTTTAGTATTTTCCTATTGAACTCTTTGTATTCATGATCCTTTTGAGTTCATGTTTTACTTCGAAGCCCATCGAGACGACTGTTGTTGTGATTTTGGGCTATACAAATAAAATTGAATTGAATTGAATTGAATTGATGTTCTAAAAAATGAGGTCAGACAAAGGCAATTCTGTCCATTCAGTCCAACCAACTGCCACTCAAACTGTAAAAGACACCTCCACAGATGTCACGAGTAGAATACAAAGCAAAAAAAACATCAATAAGTCTTTTGCAACACGGCAATAGCAGCGTTTCCATTGACTATGAAATTGCACAATTTGGATTTGTGATAAATTCGCCTGATGGAAACACAACAATTTATAAAAAAAATATCCAAAAAAAAAGTTTTTCGCTTGGAGGATGTGGTTTAGGAAGTGTATTGAAATGGACACATTTTCTTCCAAATGAAATCAGCGGCGTGACCAACAACCGGATGGCGATGCGCTTCTTGGTGGGAACCGGCTGCCCTGGGTGCGGGGGGTGCCACTAGAGGTCACACAGCTCACGTGTGTCGCGTGGAATTGTTGGATCCGCAGCTCCAACCACCATTTCCCAAAATGGCTTCTTCCGTAGCCCCTCCCACGTGTGAGGAGCTCGCTGCTCCAAGGCCTGAAGAAGACGCAGACGTCTCCTTTGATAGATGATGGCGAGCGCTAGTGCCGTGGCAGAAATGTGAAGGGCTCTGCCGTCAATCAAAGTATCGTTCACGTCCGTCGCCGTTTTTTTGAATTACTTTTTAGGTGCGTTGTGTTTATTCACATAATTAAGACTGAATGCAAACAGCGCCACCTTGACACCTTCAAGTGAACCCGAGTGTGGTTCACTACAGTGTGAATGCCCAGCAGGGAAAGCTAACAGGTGGGAAGTCTGGAAGGTTCCTTCCTGACCTACCTGGCCAGCGCCTGGACCTTGGTGGCGTGTCTCTCCTCCAGCTCCGCCAGCTTCTTTCGGAGCAGGTCGGTTTCCTGCCTCAGGGCGGCCGAGTGCTCCATCTCCCCGTCCAACAGACTGCGCAGAGACCTGACCAACACAACCAGGTCAACAGCGGTTCCTTCTGGTTCTTCTAATTCTCATTAGCAGATTTATTCTGAATAAATCCAGGACATCTGGAGGCGTGAGAGGCGTCACGCCGGACACAAAACCGCTAAATGAAGGCAAAGGAAACACGCGTGTGTCTGGAAGAACGTACATGTTCTGCTGCTCCAGCTCGTCCTTGCGGTTCATCATGGCGACGGTGGCCTGACGCAGCTCCACTGAGGAAGACAAAAGCAGGAACGTTCAGGGAACTGACTAAATCCTGGAGAGGTTCTGGAGAACGCTCGGGTAAAACCCGACCTCTAGAGGCTTTTTCACCACACAAACAATGTACATTTTCACACAAGAACGACAAAGAACGGGAAGTTCTTTTCATTGGACGAGGGTTTTAAAAGTGTCAGATTTAGGAAGACTAATTCATTACGACCCACGTTTAGGAAAAAAAGATCAAACACGAAGTCTGCAAAACATCAAAGTCTTTCTGTCGAACTTTTTCTGGTGCTGAGAAGTTCATTTTAGGTCCTTAAGGCCTTCATTCTTGATAAATCCATTTAATTTCTGTAAAGTCCCGGCGCACAGAACTGAAGAGAGGCGCCATCGTTCATATCAACAGCTGCAGATATTCCACTTTGAGAAAATTCTGCCATTTTTGGGTTTAAATTGACATTCTCTTGATGAAATCCCGAATCCCAGCAGCTGCATGTCTGCGTGGTTTTTCCGCACAAAGTGCTGATTTGCGGTTGTGAAAACCATTTTTGGTGTGTTTAACATGTTCTTGTGGCCTTTTTCTGATGATGGAAGCCGTCGACGACGAAAATTAAGCCTAAAACTGCGTTTCTGAGTATTCTTTTTATTCAAAATGTTGTGAATCAATCTGAAAAAACAGATCCAAAGAAGAAAAAAAATTTAAATGAAAAGGAAAAAAAGAAATTCGTACGTTTTACATTTGTAGAAATAAAAACTATAAAAAGTATCACATAAATATTAGTGACAGCTGCTGTTTTGTATTTTTATTTTGTCGTTTTTCTTCACTTTTAGGCCTCAATTTAATTCAATTCAGACTTTTTTTCTCTCCAGAGTTGATCTCAACTTATTTGGGGGCGGAGCTTTGAGACCCCTGACCTTTGACCCCAGCTCCCAAAGAAATTAAGGATCAGCTCCAAAAGGTCTGGATTGAAACTTTAAACTCAAAACGGAGTCTTCTTTTTCATGTAATAAGAGTTTTAGGATTATAGATCTTTATTCAAGTTTTTAGTATTTCTTCAAATTTAAGAGGTTTTTTTTTTAATTAAAAACAGGGAAGATAAGCTAAAATGCTTCAGTTTAATAGAGTCCAACTGCGTTTTCTCCTAAATTCCTGCATCTTCATCCTCAAATGCACGGCACAAGCTCTGGATTTGAAGCGCAGGTCTGCAGGCGGCCGGCTGACGGCTGATGCTAAACTCCTGAAACTATGGACAGATCTGGGTCGAGCTGTGCGGCGGCGGTGGTTGGGGCGGCGGCTTGACTCATCGTCACTGTGGCGTGGCAGCGCGGAGGTCGCTCGCTGGGACCTCAGAAAACATCATCTGTCAGACGCCTTCCTGCAGACGCCGCACGCTTTCAGAGCTGCCGTCAGGGCAAAGGTCTGGCCCCGCCCCCGAGGCGAGCGACCGTTTGTGCGAGGAAGGGAGGAGCGTGATGAAAAGAAAGCACAGCGGAGAGGAGGGAGTCCATTATGTGAGGCGTTCTCTCCACTTTAGCGGGCTTGAAATAAACGTGACCTTTTAGTCCGACGGAGCGCTCACAGCGGGCGCCACGGACCAGCCACTTGAGCAGAGCCTGGCGCCCTCCGTGCAGACGGACGGGAGGGAACGCACGCTCCTGTCCGTCTGCACGGAGGGAACGCACGCATGTGGTAAAGATCCCATCTTTGTGTGATTGTCCTTTGTTTTTAATCATTTTCCTTTTTCATGACTATTTTATCTGCTTTTATGTTAAGCGCTTTGTGTTTTTGACTGAAATGAACGGCGCTTTATAAATAAATTAATTAATAAAGTTTGAAATCAGGAGCAGACGAAGAAAACCCCAGTTGGAAAAAGATCATGTTGATGACGTAGAAAATACGCTCCGAGCTCGCCACAACGAGGAGGGAAAAGGGGGGGGCGGGGTTGCTTGGGTCCTCCCTACAACTTTGATTTCTAATGAACTCCTGCCGCTCTGCAGAAACTATGTCCTGGTAAATGACACAGTTTTTTTTTTTTAGATTTTTCAGTGGTTTTAAACCTGATTGAGGCATAGAAACCCCAAAAAACCCTGATTTTTTTTTTTTTGCATCATTCCTGAACATTTTGTCTTCAATCATTTTTGATTGGTTTAGAGCCGAACATTCACTCCAACGTTTTAGTTAAATTACCGTCTCGTCAGTTTTTCCCCTTAAAAACCACTGCAGCTGTTTTTCCTCGAGTCCTTTTTACATTTCCACATTTCGCCGAACAACTCCGCACAAATCCGTTGAGAAATATTGCTCTAAGCTCCTCCCCCCCTCCGTCTCTGTCACAGAGACCTCGCATCAAGAATAACCAGAGGGGAATCAGGCGGCGTCTGAGCGTCTCAGGCTCCTCCCCCTCAGCTCGAGGCCACAGAGACGAACGTCGGCAATCTGATGTGAAGTGAAGACGTTCACACCGGCCTCTTTGTCTTTTCCTCACCAGCTAAACTCCTTGAGGAGCAGAAATCTCCAGCAGATGGAGTAAAGCGTTTCCACGGCGGAACCACAGTGCCATCTGCTGGCCAAAGGGGGGAAACGTCTCCAGGCAGATTCAGTCCAAATCAGACGTGATTTCATCCACAGAGCTGAAACTGTACAAATGAAATGCATGACTTGGAAAAAATATATGACAACTTTTGGTTTGTCATTTGATCAGCCTGTTTTATATACATTTCCCTGTTAGATTGTTGTCAAAAATATATTATTTACTAAAAAAAATCCTGGAAAAGTACCGTCTTTGAATCAATTTGATCATTTAAAGGACCTATAGCCTTCCAGAGTAAACTACATCCACATATAAATAATTTTTTAAATAAGATGAGTTCTCTTCAAAGCTCTTTTTTCTACCCGGAAGTAAGACGTCTCAATCTCTGAGGCTCCGCCTTTCGCTCCTTGTGGTTGCCGCCCATTTCATGACCTCAGCCAAGAGTCGGCCTCGGTAGCGTGTCTGCGTGAAACGGCATCCAAACTATTGCAAGGATGGATGTGCATAGAAAATGAAAGCGTTTTGTGGGCGTGTCTGTTAGCCTGGGGGCGGAGCCGGCGGTGCAGACTCTTCCTGGAAGGGGCTGACCCACTCAGAGATGCGTGAATGGATCAAAATACCTCTTTGATGTTTCTTATATATAATGTATTTAACAGCTGATAAAAGCTGATTTTGCTCAATATAGACCCTTACAAATGTGCAAAAACTGAGAAAGAATTTTCTAAAATCCTGATTCTGTAGGTTCTGCGAGCTGGAACCCAAATTGATGTAAAGATTAACAAATACTTGAAATCAATTACACATGGAATCCATAAGCTATGAAAATCTTTTGCATGGAAATATGGAACTGAATACAACTTATCAGGATATTCTGATTATTTTGGAAGGATTCTGCATATCGAGTCACGAAACATCGGTTCAACAAAGTCCGTGAGCGTTCCGACTACTAGACAGAACATCAGGAGAAAAATCAGGCACTGCTGAACATTATGGGATGGCGAGAGCTCCTCAGATTCTCCTTCAGGGCAGAAAGATGAATCCGGTGTTGTATTTCCATCCATTTTGATTCACTGAGGAGTATTTTCTGAGCCGAAGCGTCTCCACAAGCGTCTGCCTAGTTCAGCCCTGCTGCAGCAAACATTGTTGGGTTTTAACTAAATATAAAGATCAAAGGTGAGTTTTGCAACTTTATTAGCAGCATGTGTGTAACATTATGCAGAGCGTTAAGTGGGAACGACTGTTGCAATAGATCTATATTTTGAGGAAGACCCCTGGTTTAGTCTGATTTATTTTTCCTCCATTTTCTCAAGAATTCACAAAGAAATGGTTTTCATTTACGTTTTTCATTAATGCTGTTAGATTTGTGGCTTTTAATTTGCAGCAAAAGAAGGAAACAAGGTTTTTTGTGTTTACTTGTTTTTGTATCATCAGTTTCTCTTTCAGAATGGCGCATCTGTTTGATTTATGCACCGTGAAACATGAACCTTACCAATAAAGCTCATCTGAATTTGAATTTCGGATGCATTTCAGACACGTGACCGAGGGATGCGGATGTGACGGACAGAACCCACAACAACAACAACAACAACAGGATTGTTTTTTAGTCTGCAGACCGGTACCAAATGACATTTGTATCTTTATTTCTTTAGCATTATTTATTGAATATGTTGTTAATATAGTCACAACACATCATCACTAAACTCCACTGATGTCATAACAAAGCGACTGTAGTTTCATGGAAACTACATTTAGGGCTGAGGATGAGAAATAAAAAAAACTCTTTCCATAAACCAGAAAGAAAGTTGGTTTGTATTTTTTAAACGAAGCTTTAGCTTTGAGTTAGTTCACCTGTTTTCGTTTCATTGTTCTATAATTATTTTTGACTAACGTGGACTTTTGTTTTTCTACACCTCTGCTGTGCATTTTTGGACCCTCTTCCACCACTGCCGGGTTTGCAACGCTCTACACTGTTTACACAATCAGCTGCTGTCGCTCGACAACAACAAACTCTTTTGGGATCAATCAAGTTTTATTCTATTTTGGTTTAGTGAGCCTCGGTACACGTGCACACTTTGCCGTGACTCGATGTATGTGCTTGTAACCTCGTGACGTATTTTTGACGGTTATTTAACAGGAAGTTTTACAATCAAAACAGAGAAATTATATCCTCAAACTAAATACTATTTATCTTTTGGGGGGGGGGGGGGTCTATACATTTGTTTTATTTTGACAGTCTTCTACTCCCACCATCATACAAATTCAATGAGCATCAATAAAATCCCCAGAGGTTCATCGTTCTGGACTATTTTCCTCCAAATTTGCTCTCAGGGATGTTCCAGTGAATAGACGGGTCCCATTACTGACGAACCGGTTTGGGAACTAACTGAGCCAGCAGAGCGGGGACAGGAACTCACCCACTGTCATGGACTCCGGCAGCCCTGCCGTGGAGAGCGGCGCCGCCGGCTCCGGTGGACTGGACTCCATGCTGGGGACAAACGGCGGGGAGGAGAGGTGAATTGTTGGATTCTCCGCGGTTTGCCGTGCAGCGGTGAGATGCCGGAGCGCTTCCTCACCTGAAAGTCAGCTGCAATCTCTGGCAGTTTTCCGCCGACTCTCCCTGAGCGGGGAAGGCTGCGGCGTCCTCCACGGAGCTCGCTGCTGACAAAGTGAAAGTGAAAGCAGGAAGGAACGTACCTACAGGTCGTCTGAAGCTGAGAGTTGTGGCTGAACATGTCCGGTACCTGGCTGAGGGTCCTCAGCGTTCAGGGGAATCAGGATCCCGGCGGTGCGCTGCTCCGGCACCCCCTGCTGACGACTCCATGTGGACACCGTGGACAAGCTGCCCACCGCCGGCCTGGGGGGAAAAAAAAGTCAGAAATATCATTTTCCTGCAAATTCTGTGAATTTTAGGACTTCCAACCCCAAAATGTGTCCCATTTTCACAGAAATGATGGAAAATGACTCATTTTCCTTCTTTTTTCAAGATATTTATCTGAAAAATCACTTAAAAAAAACAGTCAGAGGGCTTTTCTAAAGCAACATCATCCAGCCGTAAAACCATAAATTTTAAATGACAAGAAAAATTCATATTTTTTCCACAAATAATGTAGAGTAACGCTTCTGCTCGTCAAACTCACAGATCGGCGAGGATCTTCTCGTCCTCCACGGACGGCGGCGTCCTGGGTTTGTACATCTCCTCTTCATCCTCGTCCTCTAAACCCTTGTGGTCAGACAAAAGAGGCGCCGCCCCCGGAGCCGTGCGGCAGGGGCGGGGGGACCCCACCCAACCGACCATCCCAGGTCCTGCAAGGCCGTTCTGGGCCGGCGACTCTGGGAAATTTGGCTCCAAGGGGTCCACCCCTTCTTCCACGCTGCTCGGATTCGGCGCCGCGTGGCTCTTCCTCGGGACGCCGGCCCTCTGGGAGTCGTCCTCGGCCTCCTCCTCATCGCCTCCATCTAGGTCGTCGTCGAAGGAAATGATGTTGGTGACCTTCTTTTTCCGCCGACGCTCTTTCCTCAAGCCCGAGTCTGAAAAAGAAAAATACACGACATCCAAACGGTCCATCATCTGCGCTAAATTCAACCGTTTGGGGTCGGTCTGGTCAACCTGGAGCTAAATCCAGGATGAGGCGAATCTCATCGCATCCAGGAAATCTGCAGAGAGCAAAAACCTTCAGCCAAAACACATAAAAGTCACCCGGAACGACACCAAACTTCCTGATGATTTCTTTTCTTGTTGTTTGCTCGTTTGACAAAAGTGTGAACCTTCGCTTTAGGCTCTGAACTATCGAAAACCGTGTGAGCCATTTGCTCAACCCCTCGGAGGCACGTTAACCCTGGGAGTGGGGTCATCTGGACCCCACAAGATAGCACAAGGGTTATGGCGTGTCCACTGCCACACGTGTGCCGTACGTCATCCATGGTTTCGCTTACGAAATTCGTTTTTTTTAGTCGTTCAAGATTTTTGCGCAGTTTGCGCGCAATCGTAACAGGAATTGACGCAACTGTGGGAGATTTTTGAGACGCGTGTGCAGATTTCGGCCTTTTTCCACGACCTAATGGACTTTTCGCGCGTCAACCACCGACGGGCTTTCTTATGGCGTTCAAATTTCGCAAGTCTAACTGAAATCGCTAATGAATTGCACATAAACAATAATCACGGACGTTGATTTACGTGTTCTTTGCGCGTTTTATTCATACTTTTTCCCTGTTTTTTCCTGGTTTCAAGACCAGAACTTTCTAAAGAACTCCTGCCGCTCTGCAGAAACGTTGTCCACAGTTTTATTTTTTTTGTCTAAAAACGTTAAAATCCTAATTCAAAGACCCCTTTGAGTCAACGACAAATGATGGAACGGCACAAACGAGAGTCCTGCTTCCTACCAGCGGAGGCGCTGCGCGGCAGAACGGGCAGCGGGTCGGAGGCGCCGTCCGCTCTGGGCGAGAAGCCCGGCACCACGGCCGTGGCGGAGCTGATCTCCCTCAGCAGGCTGCTGACTCCCTGCGTGGACTCCTTCAGCAGGCTGCCGAAGCCCTGCGTGGACTCCTTTAGGAGGCTGGACACGGAGGAGGAGCCGCGCGTCGGCCCGCCGTTCAGGTCGCTGTTGTCGATGTTGATGGCGAACAGGATGGAGTTCAGACCTGGGGACAGGAGGAGAAGGAGGACGCAGGGTTCAGCTGATGTCTGCAGGCTGTGATCAGAAGAAGTGCACCGCTTTTAGAAGAAGAGCCGCTCCAGAACCAATTCAATGGATCAGGGGGAGGTTTCAAACCTCTGACCTGCTCTGTTTTCCCATGTGGGTGTAAAAAAAACGCAGTTTTCCCTCAACAATGTACACCAACTGGACTCTTTCAGTTTTCTTGTCTTGCAGATTTTCAGAGAAGCAGCTTTAGGCTCAGAAGTTCTCCTGAACCCACAATATTCTGTGAGGTCAAACCTTGACTACACAAAACGTCGTTGATCTTGATGCGGTCCGTCTCAGAGTTGATCTGAGGCGTAAAACTGCAGGTTTTCAGGGCAAAAATGCAGTTTTTAATGAGGTTACTGCAGAAGAACTGCCCCCCCAAACCCCAGGCCATGGACCGGCGCCGGTCTGGGCTGCAGAAAAAAATAATAATTAATAAAACCTACATTTTTTTTCCATTTTCATTCTAAATCTGAGTTTTATTTTGAAGAACTACTGCATTCTGTCCCCGTCTGCCTCTGCTAAATGGCGGATTTTCTGTTGGCTTTATCTCCATAGCAACCAATTTCTTTTTTGGTCGCCTGGGACTCCCGAACAGGTCTACGTCAGTTTGAGAAAATTCGGCAAACGTACATTTTTGGGCGTGTGCTGCGTGTTTGACCTTGAAAGAGGTTGGGGACCACTGATCTATTCTATGATGACTTCAGGATGTGGGAGGGGCCTGCTGCTGGAACACTCTCTATACATCCAAAAGTTTCAGGTTTCTCTTGATCGGAGAAACCCGAGAGCTTCACGCGTCTGCAGCTGCGGCATCCGCCTGGACGGTTTCCTGCGCCAAACATCCACGCGCTCACCTGCCGCCATGGTGGGGAGCATGCTGGCTCGCTCCTCGTCCAGGACGAAAGCCCAGTCTTCATAGTAGCTTCTACACACAGGACAGAGTTCCCGTCAAAATGCAGAACATGTGAAAGGCCACGCCCACAGAGGGGACCAGCACTGACCCCAGGCGCGGGCGGTCGGCCAGCAGCGAGTGGAGGTAGCGCTCCAGCGAGTGCTCGTTGAGGGCGCAGCGCAGCCAGGCGCGACCTCGCCCCAGCTCCGAGGAGATGTGGCGCAGCGAGTAGAAGCGCTGGAGCTCGTGGCGGTTCAGATGCTCCTTCACGTAGAACCAGAACGTCAGCTCTGGGAGGAGAGAAGAAGAAGAAGAAGAAGAAGCTGCTTCAGCTTTAAAGCCTCCACCAACAGCCCTTCCTGCTTTATTTTGAAAGGCAGGAAGCTCAAGTTACCCACTACCGCAGCCTGACCTCACATCAAAAACGGTAACACAGGTGTGTATTTACTGAAAACTTAAAATTAACCTAAAAAAGCTTTAGAAACGTATGTGACGAAATAAAGTTTGACTCTTCTTTTACTCTTACATCAAACAACTGCCACGCCTCTAATGTCTATACGGCTGTTTCTGGACATCAGAAAACTCCAAACTAAACATTTACAAGCAGAAAAATGAAGAAAAGTGGAGATTTTCTGATAGTTTCATGAATTCCAACCCAAAAAACAAACATAAAACTGCTTTTTTTTGGCTAAATACAAAAATAAAAATCTTTGGGATGAAATCCACTTATGGATTTCCTCCATTTGTGAAGTACTTTTTACATAAATATTGTTTTTTAGTCCAGTTTTAAACTTTACATAGTATAAAAATAAGGATATTTGGAGTGTTTTCGCTCCTAAAAACAGATTAATGTAATGTAATAAAACATATTGTCCTCCGTCATCAGAAGAAAAGCTACCGGAACATGTTTGCATCACAAACCTGCACCTCCGTCTGTTCTGCTGCTGAAGCCGGCGGCCTGTTTGAGGGCGGCGGCGGTCAGCGCCAGGCCTCGGCTCTTCCTCAGGCCGTGCTGCAGCACCGCCTCCAACTGAGCGCACAGACAGATGACCCTGCAGAGACCACAGCAGCACTGAAAAGCGCTCCGCCCTCACGGAGACGACGGGAGCCTTCTTCCCCTCCAGGACGTGACCTTCATGCAGTCATCCTGAAGGACGCCGCCTCACCTGCTGTCCGAGTCCGTTGCGATCTCCTTCCTCCCCCCGAAGCGGATTTGGCACTGCGGGGAGACGAGGAGAGTAAAGAACAATTTCAGAACCGGTTTTCCTTACACTAGATTCAATGTCACCAAACTACATTTACGTCACCAGGATCTCCGCTCTGTGTTCACTTTGATCAGAATGACTCATTTTGGAAAACGCCCCCCCCCCTTAAACCGTCTCTACCAATCATTCTTGGAGGCCAATCAGACGGGGCTAACGTCCTCGCCGATCTGGCGTCCGACCGTGAAAACAAAAAGTGCATCACATCACAGAACGCTTGGAGGCGCGAGTCTGTCCTGCATCAGCATCATGTCACTACATCTCCCATGATTCATTGGGGTTGAGGTGACAGCATCTCTTACTGCACTACAAAATGTAAGACAGCACTAAGGTTAAAAACAGACACTTATATAAATTGAAATCAGTATTTTTTTTCCACACACAAAAAAAAACTTCACCGGAACTTTTCTTTTTCTCCATTTATCCTATAACTGAACGTTTAAACATGAATATAAAGTTATTGTTTTTTGTGTAAAAGGCATAAAGCTGCTGCGATTACAGCAACCTACAGTTGCTCTTGCACAACTATGAAAAAATAGATGTTTTACACATAAATCACACCTTAAAACAGGAAATTCCTTCTGGTTTTTAGTTAGATTATACATAAATTATAATAAACTGGAGGGAAACTGTTTTAAAATTGGACCCCAAGGCCTTTAGCTGAAATAAATGACTGAAAACCGTCGCAATGTTTCAGAAAAACAGACGCAAAGTTAAAGCTTTTTGAGCCGCAACTGTTGGCAACACGCTTCCAACGAGAAACCTCCGTAAACGCAGGTTTCAGGACGCCACGGACATAAAAAAAACAAAAAAAAAAAAACACTGAACGCGCCTTGAAACTAAAAACCTTTAAGCTTTGACCAATCAGAGCGTCCTTTTCAAAGCCAACCGTTTGAAAATGTATCACGATGAAAAACACAAAGAAAAGCCGAATTTGCACCTTTTTCAGGATTTTGCACCAATTGAAGGAACGTGTGCTGCCATCAGGTCGCAAGTGTGGCGGCGAAAAGGCGCGTTTCAGATGCTAGTTTGGCGCCTTCTTGAATGTCCATCTCATGCCCGGTGTGGACGCAGCATCCGGTTAATACAGACAGTTGGTCCTTTTTTTTTAATATATTTTCAGTTGCTGGAGTGATTTATGTCGAGGAAAAAAGTTTCCCTTTGGCTCAAAAATGGTTACAAACCAAACACAGATTTAGAGAACTTTAAAGAACAGTTTTACTTCCTGCAGCACCAAAAAGGAAGCAAAACAAGGCAGCGAGAACCCACAAGCGGCGCCTCAGCATCCTCCTGACTGCCAGAGAAAACAGGCCCGCCAGTTTTCATCCATTTACGCCGTTTGCAACCAGAAGTGAAAAGAAATCCGTGTCGTTTTCTGCAGAGTTCATTAGAAATTCCCCTCTGAAACGTGGGGGCGGAGCAAGCCTGCACTCATTTCCCATCAGCCCTTTGGTTGCACTCCCTCCTGCTAGCTTACAGCCCCTGAAACTTCCAACCTCGCGTTAGCGCGGCAACAAGCAATATTGCAGTTCCGAGTCAGATTCCAGCTCATCCGAGGACGATGCATCGGAATGGAGCAGAGCAGGGGGGGGTTGTCTGGTTCTTTTTTTTCCCATCTGCTCCTGATTTAGCACAGAAATACTCAAAAAATGCCATTTTAAGATCAATTTTCTTTATAAATGTCCTCCATCCTCAAAGAAAATGCCACATTTTTATTGGAATGCACTAAAACTACAATTCCCAGGAGTCCCACGCCTTTTACCTTGAAAAGCCCTAAAAGTTGTTGGAAGGTTTTGGACTTTTTGCCATGCTGGCGGGTCAGGCCTGCGTCTCTGCTCTGGGGGAGGAACTCACCTGTTTGACGGCGTCCAGCAGCCTCTCCAGGAGGTGCTGCCTCTTGGCATCGCCTGCAGAGGAGAGAGAAGGCAGGAAAAGGGTGGAGAAAGCGCCACACATCCACCCGCTCCATCCATCCATCCATTATTCACATAACGGAAACAGGGTTAATGGCTCATCTGCACTCCAAGCCTCTGTGGCTTCTCCTTCATGGAGGAGAAAGCCTTCAGGGGTTGGTTGGTTACTTTCTGCTGCACTTTAGGAATGTCAGGTGTTTGATGCAGATGCATCCATTGCAGCAGATCTTTATTTATTGAGTTCAAATGTTTTTCTGCCATCAGACCCACAAGAAGAAGAAGAAGAAGGTCTGAAGACCCTAAAAGGCTTCGACTTCCTGTCCAGCAGAAAGGACAAACTCACCGTTCATTCTGACGGAATCACGTCTCCACCAGCGGCGTGCACGCGTCTCATCACCCCCCCGGCGCTCCCGGGCATTGCCTCCCGCCGCTCCGAACCGTAAACGGGGGGCGGGCGCCTCTGTGTGACCGAGCTGGGCGCGCGGACGCTGGCTGAGCCGGCGGTTAACACAGCGAGGCCTGCCGGGGAGCCGCCGGCGGGGCTGGCCCCCGCGTGGCACGCAGGAGCGGGGAGCGGCGGCCGGACCGGGGAGGAGTCGGCGGGAAAACCGTCAACCGGGGAACGAACGTTCCGCCGCGAGGGCAGAAAACGCGACGATTCTGAGGCTTAAAGCCGGTGACGCTGCAAAAACGGGAAACGCGCCGCTCAGAAAAGGCAGCGGCGGGATCACATGACCAAACACACCGCTGTCATATGACACCCGAGGGCTGCTGGGAAATGGAGTTATTTAACAACCTGTCCGGATAATTTCCTTATTTTTTAACCACTCGGGAATAAAATATAAATAAAAAATTGTGAAATTTATATAAATATTTTATGCTTAAAAATTTTTTGTGCAGTTTCTCCAAAAGAAAAGTTTTCTTTGAAATAATAATTATGATTATAATTATTATTATTCTTAGTAGTAGTCGCAGTACTAGCATTGATATTTTTATTATTATTGTCATATTTCTTTTTTTTAATTAAATAATTATTTCACTTTTTTTAGCAACATATTCATAAAATTCAATGTCATAGCTCAATTCAATTCAATTTTATTTCTATAGCTCAAAATCACAACAACAGTCGTCTCGATGGGCTTCGAAGTAAAACATGAACTCAAAAGGATCATGAATACAAAGAGTTCAATAGGAAAATACAAAAATGAACTAACAAACTGACTAAGCTATACTGGCATCTCTGCCCTTAGACCCCCCTTCTCTGTGAGGAAAAACTCCCAAAAAAAACGGATTCTGGAAAAAATGAAGAAACCTCAGGGGTGCCCACATGAAGGAGGGATCCTCCCCCAGGACGGACAGGCGATGTACCAGAACTCTTAGAGAAGAATGAACTTATCTAAATCTACAACTACATATATAAAGTCCAGCAGACGAGCTTCATCCAGCCGTGGTTGGGGGGACAGTCAGGGGCGCGAGTCGAGCCGGAGGCAGGATCCACAGCCAGGTGAAGAAGCAGGAGCAGAGACGAGGTACTCGGTCAGGAACAGGAGCACGGATGAGCCAACTGGAAGCACTCCCACTCCCCAGGAGGGGAGAGGGAAAGAGGGACAATACATGAATCACTGCACCAAACAGAGGCATGGAGAACTAAATGATGAATTATGATCAAGAATAGAGGAGAGGAAGGGTAGAAGTAGAAAAGAAAAGAGGACAGAACCCCAGAGCACCATAGTTACCCCAGCTTCAACTTCTAGCAGCCTTTTAAAACAAAGTTATTGTTATTAAGTTTAATTTAAACATATTAACATTAAGTTAAATAATCTCTGAATACTAACTAGTCTGACAATAAGCCTGTCCAAAGAGGAATGTTTTCAGTCTAACTTTAAATGTAGAAACTGAGTCGGCCTCTCTTACATGAGCTGGGAGTTTATTCCATAAAACAGGAGCTTGGTGGCTAAACGCTCTACCTCCAACCGTACTTTTACTAATTCTAGGAACCACAAGCAGTCCTGCATTTTGCGAAGTGTTCTCATTGGATGGTAAGGGACTATGAGGTCCTTAATATAGGACGGGGCCATTCCATGTAAGGCCTTATAGGTTAACAGGAGGATCTTGAACTTGATTCTAGAATCAACTGGGATCCAGTGAAGTGAAACTAAGAGGAGTGATGTGATCTCTTCTGCTAGTTCCAGCTAACAATCTAGCTGCTGCGTTCTGAACAAGCTGGAGACTTCTTAAGGAACTCTTAGGACACGCTGCTAACAAAGAGTTACAGTAATCCAGCCTCGACGTAACAAATGCATGGATGAGTTTTTCAGCATCACTCTTAGAAAGTATATTTCTGATCTTAGCAATATTCCGCAGATGAAAAAAGGCAGTTCTACACGCCTGAGATATGTGAGCCTTAAATGATAAATCCTGGTCAAATAAAACCCCAAGGTTTCTAACTGTGGAATTGGGGGCTATACTTATGCCATCCAGGGAGACTATCTGAGTTGACAGAGCATCTCTGAGGTTTTTATGACCAAGTATAATGACCTCAGTTTTTTCTGGGTTCAAGAGGAGGTCATTAATTGTCATCCAGGTCTTGATGTCACTGATGCAGGCGTTCAGTTTCTCTATCTGGTCATTCTGGTCAGGCTTCATGGATAAATACAACTGCGTATCGTCGGCATAACAATGAAAATTAATGCTGTGTTTCCTGATTATGTTTCCTAGGGGTAGCATATAAATTGTAAACAGGATCGGTCCCAAGACTGAGCCCTGTGGGGCTCAGTTGAGTTGACTCGAGTGCACTGAGAGGAATGGCCATTTACATTAACGAACTGATACCTATCGGACAGATAGGATTTAAACCACTGGAGAGCAGATCCTCTGATCCCTATGTCCTGCTCTAGTCTATGGAGTAAAATACTGTGGTCGATAGTGTCAAAGGCTGCACTGAGGTCCAACAGGACAAGAATAGAAAGTAGACCCTTTTCTGAGGCCAATAACAAGTCATTAGAGACTCTAACTAGTGCAGTTTCCGTACTGTGGTGGGGTCTAAACCCAGACTGAAAGTCTTCAAAGTGGCAGTTGTCCTGTAGGTGGCAGTAAAGCTGCTTAACTACAACTCTTTCTAGGATTTTAGAAATAAAGGGCAGGTTTGATATCGGTCAATAGTTGGCCAAGTTGCTAGGATCCAAACTTGGCTTTTTTAGAAGAGGTTTAACAACTGCATATTTAAAAGACTGTGGCACGTAACCCGTTTCCAGAGAGGCATTTATCATTGTTAATACGGGATCATTAATTAGGGGAAAAGTTTCTTTAAAAAGTCTAGTGGGAATTGGGTCTAACAGACACGTTGAGGATTTGGAGGACGTAATAATTGATGTTATTTCCGCTTGATCCACAGCAGTAAAGCAGTCCAATGTTACAGAAGTTTCTATGGATGCCTCCATTTCTACCACTTCAGCCTGTTCTGGGCTGATAGAAGGAATAAATTGATTTAACTTATGTCTAATATTTGAGATTTTACTATGGAAAAATGTAAGAAAATCATCAGAGCTGAGAGAAACAGGAACATGTGGTTCTAATGAGCTCTGACTGCGAGTTAATTTAGCAATAGTGCTAAAAAGAAATCTTGGATTATTTCCATTCTCTGATATTAAGGTTGAATAGTACTGGCTTCTAGCTCTACGCAGAGCTTTTTTATAATTTAGTAGGCTATGTTTCCAGATATCCAGAGACTGCTCTGAACCGGAGCGGCGCCATTATCTTTCCAACTTACGGGTTTCTTGTTTAAGGGAACGAGTTTCAGCGTTAAACCACGGTGCTACTCGGTTTTGTCTGACGAACTTAGGTTTCAGGGGGGCAACAACATCGAGTGTACTCCTGAGGGCTTGTAAAGCATCATTAACAAAGTGGTCATTTATACTAGGACTGATGCCATGGGAGCTGGACACAGAACGGTCAGTTAAGGTTCTTCTAAGCTGTTTCTTATTCACTGGGGCAGAAGGATGTTCCAGTGTAAACTGGAAGGTAATCAGAAAGTGATCAGAAATGATGGGGTTAAGAGGAAGGACACTCAGCTGGCTGATCTCTATACCATAGCTCAGCCACTTTAGAAAGTTTATTAGGTCTTTCTGCTATTGTTGGTCTCGTATTCTTTTAAAAACAAAACTTCAAATACTTTTGTGACCTTGTGAACCAACAGAACTGTGGTTGATTGAACATCTAATCTTCCAACTTCTTGCAAAATCAAACCTTGGTGGAAAGAAAGAAAAAAAGCCATTTGATTAAAAATATATTTTCAAATGTAAAAATCTACTAGGTGGGTCACAAGCTCCCTGCTCCGCTGCATCCACCTGCAGACAAACAGGTCTTTGTTTTCCTCATCTGAGCTGGAATCTGGATCCAAACTGTACGACTGGATAGATCTGATGCTGCTGCTGTTTTTGTTGCACTGCTACCGTTAGGTTTGTAAGCTAGCAGGAGAACGTGTAAACCAGGGGTGCCTAGATCCAGGCCTCCTGCTGGTTTTCCAGAAACTCATCCTTATGATTACCTGGATCAGGTGTGTTTAGCCAATAAGGAGCTTCAATGGCAGGTTGGTTGGAAAAGTGTAGGACACCGGCCCTCAAGGCCTGGATTTGGACCCAGTGGTGTAAACAGAGAGCTCTCAGTAACAGTCTTAAGAGTGTACAAAACATGTTTATTACAAAAAAAATGGGAATTTTCTGTCAATTCTCTGGTGTAGAGTGACTAAACTAGAAAATATGTTATCAAATTATGTGAATTGAAACTTAACAGAAAAGCTTTGGAATGAGGTTTTTTACCAACATTTTACCACAAAAAGAAATCATTCAAGCGCACGCATCTGACTAACACAGAAAATTACAAGTTGAAACTAAAAATATTCACACACAAAAAAGAAGAAAAACTCATCTCTCACAGAAATAAGAAATGGGTTGATGACATCAGCAGCAGCAGCTCAGGTACATGTGCAAAGTTTGTGTTTTATCAGCCGCACATGCGTGATCTTATCTGAGGCTGTCTAATCATTACCATCGTCCCTCTCCGGTCTTTTTCAGGTTTCATATTGACAGAGCTTCTCTGCTAAATTCCTTTGTGGAAGAGGAAGAGGAGGCCATCGTGTTATCGTACACCACCGAGAGGGACACGTCCGCGTCCAGCGGCCTGTTGTGCTTCCGGAAGGAGCTCCTGATGCCGCTGGAGAGCCTGGTGGACGCCTTCTTCACGGCGCGGCTGATCCGCCGGTTCCTCTGCTTCGTCAGGCCCACGTCGTCCTGCAGCTCCTCCGGCGGGACGTCGATGTTCCCCGAGTACCAGAACACCCACCAGATCAGGCTGAGGAAGATGATGATGGCCCCCACGTAGATGAAGAGGTCGTGGATGACCAGGCCTCCGAAGACCCCCACCATCATGATGAGGACGCCCAGTATGTCGTGGGCCACCGCGAACCAGAAGGAGCACTTGCAGCGGCCCACGCCTGCGTGCCTCCTCTCCGAGACCGGCTCCATGTGGACAGATGTGGACATGATCCCGTGGAAGGAGGACACTCCTGCAGCGGCGGTCGCCGAATGACCTCCTGCAGCTCAAAGTCCCCACGGAACTGGAGGTTACGTCATCGCCGGCTCACGCCTCCTGGATGAAGCGTTTCCGCCGCTGCTTCTCCCTCAGAACGGGGATCCAGACCAGCCCCACCGCCACGAACGTGAGCCCCACCGACAGGCAAGCCGAGCCCACTGACCGAGGCGCGTCCACCGAGCCGTGGAGGAGGAGCAGGAGCGCTCCTGCAGCGCCCATCACGGAGCCCATCACCACGGCAGTGATGGGCTTATGCAGGTAGGTCCAACAGGGGTCGCCCGCTGGGGGGGCCTCGGGGCACAGACTTTCAGCAGCGTCCTGATAGGTTTCCGCGGCGGCCTCCATGGCAGCTCCTGAAGCATCTGGACGATGGAGGTCTCCTCCTGTCCGTGTAATTCCAACCCACCTGTTGACAGCGTTGTCATTGGCGGCTGTTCCCATCATCAGGTTACACTCCGCCCCCCAAAGCAACCACATTTCAATGGCCCGCTGTGTGCAGAATCAACCGCATTTGTGTCCTCCTCTGACATGAAACGCTCCTGAAATATGACGCCCGCTGGTGAATCAACGCGTGTCTGTGTGCAGGAGGCAGCTGAGCAAACTGGAGTCCAAACCCGCAAACACAAAGACCTGCAGGCCTGTCATCTGATCCGGCTGACAGAAGATCGACCAGCTCGCCGTTTCCACGCCCCACACGCCAAACATCTCGCATCTGAGAGCCCCAATGAAAACACTATTGCATTCAGGAAAAAGCCTCAACTTTCGGAACAAAATGTTCAACAACAGATTCACAGAACCACTCATTGATTGATCTGCCTTGTTCTTTATCAGCAGGTTCTTAAAGAACAGAAGATAATTAAAAGAACAGGGGAAAAAAGCTTTACTTTCATTTAAACTCACCGGCCACTTTGTTAGGCGCACCTGTCCAAAGCCTGGTTAACGCTCCTTTTAACAGGCCAGCAACTCCATTCAGGTAGGCGTGACCCAGACGGCCTGATGCAGTTCACACGGAGAATCAGAAAGGTGCTTGAAGTGACGGTGATGGTTAGGTCAGAGGAGAACGGTCAGACAAAGGCAACAGGAACCCAAAGAACCACTGGTTCCACAGAGGTCTGCAGAAGAGCATCTCTGAAAGAACAACACGTCTAACCTGGAGGCAGACGGGCTACAGCAGCAGGAGACCACAGCAGGTCCCTTCCTGTCAGCCAAGAACAGGAAAATCACCAAAACTGGACCATAGCAGAACATGCATCCAATATAGAACATGTAGAATGCATTAATTAATATTATTTAGTGCAAATTAAAAAAAACAGAACCACAAACACTTATTTTTAAATTAGATGCAGTAATAAAATAAAGTCACTAGTAGTAAAAAAAGAAAAGTAAACAAAAGCAACACTGTAATAAAGTTAAACACTCTTTGGCTTGTTAAACCATTTGGTGGCTTAAATAAAAGCTGCGTTTCCATTAGAAAATGCAGGGTTAAATGCTATATTGTTGAATGAAAAAATAAATACAGAAATAATCAAAGTTGACCATAAATAAAGTAAAAACAGCACAATAACAAAAAGTATATTTTTGTGAAAAAGGCCAGAGCCGGGTATCGAACCAGCGAGTTTCTGCACCAAGGATTCTCCATGGATTTTAATGGAGGCAAAAATTCTGGAATATCTGGAAAGGTTCAAGGATTTGAAGAAGCAAAGGTCAGAGCTGGAAGAAGCTGAAAGAGCATTTATATAGTTGAACGGTAAACATAGTTGAAAAATTGTAGGAGTTGAGCGGCAAAAATGGTGGAAGATACTAGAATAAAAAGAAAGAAAAACAGGAAAACAATGGATGAAATTCAGCCAATTATAAAAAAAAAGGTCCCGCCATTAGTGTAAAAATGTGGCTCTTTTTTTGAAGCTCCTCGATGAAGCAGGAAGGGGAGGAGCTAAGTGAGCTCCGCGTGAGAGGGGGCGCGTGAATTTGTGACAGGGTTGCCAGATTGGAAGGTTTTTTGCACAAATCGGGCGGGTTTTTACTCAAATTAATCGTTTTTTTCCCCTCAATCTGGCAACCCTGTATGGAAAACAAAAATTTGGAAAAAGAAAAAAGTTTTTGACAGCAAAAATAAAAAAAATTAAAAGAAAAAAAAGTGAAAGCAGAATAAAATGTTTTTGAAAGCAGATATTTAATATTTAACTTGTTTTTGTGTGCATTGTGGTGGCATAAATATCACTCCATGACCCCGCAGACAGACACTTCGCTCTCAGGAACCCGTAAATTCAAACAGCTACTGTACGTAGTAAAGAAAAACTGTGAGGAAAGTATCGATCACCTCACGCTAGTATTGATACTTCACTTTGGTATCAATACAATCGATTCGCAGATTGATTAGTCCACCCATTTTAGATCAAATAAATCTAAAAATCTGGCAAAATGAATAAGTTCTGATCGGAAACGAGTCAAAAAAGTTCAGTTTAGATTTCAGAAAAGCAACATTTTTCTGATTCTTTCAGTTTAAAATGATCAATAAGAACCTTTATGTTTTTAGTAAAATCTCACAAATCCTCCAAAGAAATAGAAAAATATTTAGAAAGTAATAAAATCCTTTCAATCAATACAATAAAATGCATGTATTGAGTATTTCAATGGTATTTAGACAAATCAACCTTGTAAAACCTGCAGGGTATATTCATTTTGTTTTGTTCTGTTTTTTTTGGTATCGTTTTGTTTGCTGGAAAAAAGAAAATAAAAAAAAGAAAGAAATAAAATCCTCAGTTATTTTCAGGAAACTTTTTGCATTTTCCTTCCGCCTCACGGGTTCAATTCCCAGCTGTGCGTCAGCGGTTTTGCATTAGAGTAGAGGCAAAGATGCAGAGACACGGATCGGATAACAGGCTTTATGGGTTTTGTGGAGGAAAAACAAACTTTTCTACAAAGAAACTGGACTGGGGAGGCGTCGACTGTCTGTGCTGAGAATCACTTTGCTTTCCGCGCTTTTCTTTTCCCGCTGGGCGCCGTCTTTCCCGGCCTCTTCGGCCGTTTGCCGGGAGAATTAGCCGCTTTCTTCACTGCCGGTTTGGACACTTTCTGCGGCGGATTCTTCTTGATTGGCTTCTAAGATAAGGAAGAAAAGAAAAATAATAATCTGTATTTGTTTTTTTTTAAAGAGTTGGATCTTTTCCATCGTGAGCAGAACCGACCTCCAGTTTGGGCTTTTTGCTGGGCGTTTCTATGGGAACCAGCTGTGGGATTTCTTCCTCCTCTTCCTTCCTTTTTGCGGTCCCGTCTTCCCGTTTTCTGCCTTTGCTCGGTTTTCTCTTCGTCTGCTTTTTGGCAGCAGCTTTCTGGAGTTCAGAAGTCAAAAACGGACTTGGTGAGTTTTTACACGTGAACGACGCACGTCTTCTCCGTTTTTCCGGATCTCACCTGGCTCTGGAGAGCGTCCAGGACGGCGAGGTGGTTCAGGTCCGAGCAGTAGACGGGCAGAGCGACGGACGTCAAACTCTTTACGTGCACCGCTTTGATAACGGGTCCTTTCTGTGAGCGATAGACATTTGTTTTAGTTAAAAAAAGACACAGAAATGTCATTGCCTTAACACTTGTGCCATCTTGTTAACGTTGGGGGTGGGGTCATCTGGACCCCACAAGATGGCACAAGGATTCTAAATAATTACACCTTCACGATAAATCCCAAATATGTCGTTATCGGATGTCAAGCTGTGTAGAAAAACGCAATAAATGGTTACTTTGAATGTGCTAAAGCAACGTTATGACAGTATTTAACCAAACAGATGGACTCCTTTACATCACTGACCAATCAGAGGGAGCGCTTTTATGTAGACGAGGGTCATTTGGAGCTTATTTTAATTCATGTTGAGTCTTATTTAAATGAAACTGTTGGGAGAGACGTGGAAATGATGTCTTTGGTTGTTTAGCTATGTGATCATGTATGTGAAACTATTTCGTCATCCCCATTGATTGTATTGATCACTCAATCGCGAGGCCCTATAAATTATCTTCATTATATTGTTAAAAATAAATAAATAAATAAAATAAAAAACCAAAAAGATTTCATAACCGATAGACGATCAATCAAAGACACAAACTCCAAAAAAAAGATTGGCGTTGCACGGCCTGCAGACACTATCCACCCTCACCCACTGGCCGAGCTGCACTGGTCAAAGCTGCACATGACAAATGGCAGCTTTCTGTTGGTTTATCTCCATAGCAACCATTTGAATTTTCGCTCAACCGAAGCTAAGGAACAGGTCGACGTCATTTTCAGCAGAATCAGCAAAAGTAAACTTTCGGATTTCCTTGGCAACCATAGTTTTCGGCGAAACCAAGCCCACATTTCTGACATCTTTTAGATCCAACAATCCATGTGCTAAATTTTTTGTTTTTTTTTTACAATATTCCGGTGAATGTGCAACAGAGAGTGCCATATCCGAGAGCTCGCCACATCAACAGCGTTCTTCCTCGTGAGGTCAAAGGTCAATAAAAACTTTGGTTTTTGGTTATAGACTTAGGTTGGTGGCGTGTATTTGAAAATTCTATCATTTTGAAAAACTTATTTTGGATTTAAAATTTTTCCTTTAAGAAATTTTGGCATCATTCATTATTTGTCGCTTTCTCTCGCTGTGATGTCATCGGCCCAGGACTCCTGCAGGACTTCTTTTTTTTTTATTTTAGATTTTATTGAGTTTGAAGCGTTTCATTTCCCAGCAGCCTCATGGGTGAGCCGTTGACGGGACAAAGCATTTCAGGGTGAGTGTGGTTTGAGTGTGAACGAAGGCTTCTGGGCCAAAGTCCAAAGTCCGCTTCTTTGGACTCACCATCCGGATCTTGGACAGGACCGCTTGGAACACGGCCTGGACGTTCTCCATCACCTCCTCCGCGCTCATGCTGGAATGCCCCACGTGCGCTAAACTGCAACACAATCAACCACAGGCGAGGGTTCAGAGCTGAGGGGGTCGATCCCCCTCATCGCTGTTTCAGAGTTATAGCGACGGTCGCCACGGGAAGAGGAGGCCCGACAGGATTAAGGGCGACTTTCCGCAGCCTCCAACCGGATCGACCGGGTTGTACCGAGGTGCAGCCAGAACCCGTCTGATCCTCTTTGGGGACAGAGAAGCGGAGCGGCTCACCAGCAGCAGCCTTTGTTGGTCACGCTCAGCCGGGTTCCCTGGACGACTCTCTGCACGTCTCTGGCCAGATGTTTGCTCTGGAGGTCCACGCAGAGCGGCTCTCTGGAGGAGACGGGAGGAGAACGGTCAAAACGCGAGCAGAGGAACCCAGAAGTACACCCAAAACAAGCTTCTAATCCGGGGGGGGGGGGGGGGGGGCAACATTTTATGTGGTGGGTTTTGGTAATCCACCTCATAAGAGAAAGAGATAACATAGAACCTGGATGAAGACGAGCTTTAATTTTGATTGAAAACTGATATTAAATGATATCAATTCAAACAGAACATTTTGGGGGTTTTATTTCAAAACTTTTGGTTTTTCTCTCATTTTATTGCATCAACAGGTTCTATGTCAAATTACAGGGAAAGTAAAACATTAATAGGGGTTATCAATGATTTATTCCAGTTTGGGGGGGGTCAGATTAAACAGTTTATGGCCCCCTGTTCTAATCCCAACGTTTATAGACGAAGTCTAAGGTGAATTTCTGATAAACTCCTGCCGCTCTGCAGAAACTATGTCCTGGAAAACGACATAGGTTTTTGGATTTCGGGTAAATCATAAATAATGGATCCCCGAGATGATTTTTTTAATCCACAATGTTTAAAGACTTTACGATAAAACAGCTCAACGTGGATTTCTTTTTCAAATCAATTAAACTACAATTTTAAGATGTTATTTTTAGAGCCGCTGTTCCATTCAACAAAAATCAAAGGATTCTGTTTTTACATTCATGTGTCGGAGGCCAAACTCCCGTTCTCACCTCTTTCTCTTATAAAACTCTTTCCCGAGCTGGGATGGCAGCAGGCGGCGGATCCGGTCATCCGAGAGGAACACGTCAAAGTTCCCCAGGAGGCGCCGTTTGGCCTCATACGGTTTATATTCCGCTTTCAGCATCTTGTAGGGAATAATCTGGAATAGGAGGAGGAGGTGAACCCAAACAGGAATGGTCAGCATCAGGATCGGTTATAAATGGTTGGATGAGATTTAGTTCAGCACCTCTGATATGCCTTTGACTCCTCTCTCCTCCAGCAGCTTCTTGTAGAACCTCTGGGTCTGCTCTGACGTCATGTTGGGTTCATCTCTGGTGAAAAGGCAAACCTCGTCCGTGTCGGTCCGCTGGCCGTGAGGCAACGGTCTGCGGAAACACTCGTATGAGAACCACACACAGAGGAGAAGGACAACCCCTCATCGTCCAGACTCACATGCGGATCGTTTGAGCGAGTTTGGGAATTTTCCAAAGGGTGAACTGCACGCTGATCTTCTGAGCTTCGTCCAACAGCAGGGAATTTGTGCTGGGTTGAGTTTTTAGAAAGGCCTGCAGGGCCTGAACGGCTTTTTTCACCTACAAGGAACATAAACTTCCATTAAACACAACAAAAACACCCTCAAAACTAACCCCAAATACGTTCCTGTAGCCATGCTAATTCAGGTAGCTAAAGTAGCTAGCCAGTCAGCGACAAAAAACGTTTACATGTTGATCAAAACGGAGTTCGTTTTTAAATAAAACGTTTTATTTTTCCTTCGATATAGCGTGAATACAAATCGGCATGAAAATAAAAGTTTTTACCTGCGATCGGTCCAACACAACTTCATCCGCCATGCTGTCGGCTACACGTGCTTCCGCTGCGCAGGCGCACAGTGCCGGAAAAGGTTTACGTCACAGGAAGAGCCATGAAACTTTATTTATAAGTGAAAAGTGACAAAAATGACTATTTGGAAGTAAATTGTTTCAAATAGATTGAAATATTGAAAATTGGTTTTTATATATGCATGCATTACAAACGTTTATAATTTATTTCAACACTATTAAAAAGGTTTTAAAACCTTTACTTAAAAAAATGTATATGTTTTAGGAAAGTTTTAATTTTATGGTGCAGAATATTTCCAAATATGTAAAAGATGCAGTACATTATATGGTAAATAATGGGAGGTAATGAATAAAACAAAAAACAAGCTTGGGTCATGATGATCTTTTATTTTCCGTTTGGATTATGTAACAGCGATGTGTCTGCCTGTGTGAGTTTCTCCTTGGATCATCAGTCACACTGAATGTATGGTCAGTCCGATGATGCCTTTCTCAGGTGGAGGAGAGACCAAAGTCAAAACTAAAAATCCCGATACAGCAAACCTTAAAAACCGAATCGCTCGGAGCCCCGACTCCTCTGTCACAAAGGGAGGTGAACTTTGAATGGTTAGAATTTGCGTCTCCTTTAGTGCTGCGTCTCCGTCCTAAAAAAACAAACACAGAGCATCGCCAGCCACCAGCACAGCAGAGCCTGGGGTACAGAGGGGGCGCGTGGAGCTACATTAGTGGCATCGCTGAGCTCTCAATATGAGAAAGCTGACACTCTGGGCTTGGTCTCTCGTTTCACATTGTTCATCATAAAAACTGATTCAGTCTCGATGTGTTTCGGTGGATGTGACGTTGTCCCCCGTCTCGGCTCCTTCCTGTTGTTCTCCTCTTCGGCAGAGTCGTGTGTAAAGAGAGAGCAGCTGATTGGGTCGGCTCTGGCAGCGTTTCTCCTCCGATAAACGAGTGGAAGAACTCCATGCATGCTGCCGCGCCTGCTTTTAGTCCTTTTCCGGCACCAGCTTCAGCACTTTGCCGATGGCGATGGTCTTGCCTGGTGGTGGAAGCAGAAAAGCAGGATGAGCGGAAGCGGCAAAAAAACCAAAAAAAAAAACAGGAGTTTGAGGGTTCGAAGACCTCCTCCCACCTTCGTCTCGCAGCGTGAATCTCCCCATCTGAGGGAAGTCTTTGAAAGTCTCTAAGCAGATGACTCCCGCCGCCCGCAGCCTGGCGATGCACACCTGGTCCTGCTTGACGAAGCGAGGTCGCGTTTTGCTCTTGTCTCCCGTCTTTTTGTCAACCAGACAGATTAAGGCCTGCGGACAAAATTAAACAGCCTCTGCTCAACAACCGTCTCATGGGAGGAGGCCACACACCCATCCAGGTTGAAGGATGCAGTTGCCATGACGACTTTAGAGAGAGCGTCACTTACTGTGATCTGAACTTCTTCGATGCAGGTGTGGATGTGAAGGACCGCGTTGTACCCGGGACAAATGATGGACTTGTGCTCGATGATGACAATCTGAAAAGACGGGAGTTCAATCCAGACGTTTGCTCAAATAAAAAGCAGTTTAAAGTGTTTAACCTCGTATGCGGCTAAACAAGTGGGCGTGGTTTCTTTTAGGAGTTTTTCTTTACCGCGAAGGGGGGGTCTTTAGTCTGTTTAGTTTGTTCAATTTTGTATTTTCCTACTGAATTCTATGTATTCATGATCCTTTTGATTTTATGTTTAACCTTTTCAATTAGCGATACGAAGCCCATGGAGACGACTGTTGTTGTGAATTAAGGCTGTACAAATAAAGTTGAATTGAAACGGAGGGAGAGTAGACAGAGAAACAGATTCCTCCATCTCCTTTCTGGCATTTTAACTCATTTATTATGAACACACAAACAGCATAACAACATGAACGTCACTGCTCTTCATAGCTCTCTCAGTGATGGTGAAGGATTCAAGATTTCACACTTCCCATGAGTCTTAGTGGCTGTAGGCGGGGCTAACCCCCAGGAAGTAATGTTGGCCAAGAGTTTCCTCCAAGGCGCTACTATGAGATGGACAGTTAGCACGTCAACATATGGTTAATGTGTGGTTAATGTGTGGGGGGGGGGGCACTTTGGCTTTGTTGTCAGCATCCATGAAGGGAAAAGACAGTTGGATAATAGGAATGCTGTGTGTTGACATTGATACACAAAGATAGCGTAGCACAGTCACACATCTAATCTGTTAAACTTAAAACGGCATCAACGACTGGAACAATCGGGTCTACAAGAAAAAAAATGACCAGTGTTAATTATCCAACGTTTTTGGTTCCTGGCAACTAATAGTTTTTTCTTATTTTATTAAGCAGATCACCTACATCGGTCAATTTTATTTACGGTCATGTAAAACCAATAAATGCATTTTTTAAGTCATTTCTTTCTGTCTTAGTTTTTTGTACCAAAGAAAAATACTGAAAATAGAAACAAATGGATTGATAAAAACGTTATGAATCTCCCAAGGGAGAAATTCAGGTGTCCGGCAGCAAAACACACACAATAAATAATAAATAGTTGATAAAATAGCAGTTCATATCAGGCAGATTTGTTCAACAGCAGTACCGAACCGAGCCCTATGAACTTCTGAATGGAACAGAATTGAGATTGTTATCAATTACTCACTATGACTGTAAACAGAAGCTTCCCAATACACGAGGAACAAGTTTACATTTAAAAAATACTGTTTCTGAAAACAGTCGGGAGAAAATCTGGAGATTTTTTTGTTTTTTTGTTTTAAATATCAGACCGATAAACTCAAATTCTGTAAAAATATGGGGCGATACGGGTACCAGCACTGATACATTGCCCATGCTTGGTGAATGGGGTGAAGGATGCAGAGTCACCTGCGGCATCGGATCTGCTCCAAACAGAACATTTCACAAATCTCTGCTCTGCATCATTGTTGTCTTTGTTTCACAGACTTAAAATAAAGATTTGGCCTTAAATCAAACCGGTTTGACGCACAACCACAACGCCCACTTGGACAGACTCTGGACTCCATCTCTGGTTTGTGTTGCCATGCCGACTTACAACAGGATGTCACCAGTCTCCGGTTTATCAGAGGAAGGATCTGGAGAGCTGGGCCTTCCATGGGTGTCGCTGTAGGTGTCTTTACCTGCGCATCGAAGGTGCGGCCGGAGTGGCAGAGGTTGTCGGGGCTGCAGAGGATGAAGCCGGGGAGGATCTCCTCCTCCTCGATGCCCTTCAGCCTCAGCTTCAGGTTCTCTCCTGGAGTGGCGTCGTCCGTCTCCACGTCGTCGCTGAGGAGGCTCAGCACCTCCACCGTGTGCTGCGAGAACAAAGGCGGAGGAGAAGCTGAGCGGGAAGCTCTGGCTGCGGGCGGAGAACGCGGTCCCCCCACAGAGGACGCTCACCCTGTTCGGCATCATGACCAGCTGCTGGGCTTTACTGATGGAGCCCGACTCCAGCTTCCCCAGGATGACCGTGCCCATGTCCTGGGGGGGGCGACAGAGAACTGTCGTTATTCAAACAGGTCCATCAAACTTCTTTATTTAAATAGTTGTGTCCAATTTCAGGTTTTAACAAAACAAACCCCAGAAGTTTTCATTCCTAGAATAAATAACAGAATAACAGCTTTTCCGTGGTTTTATTTCCATGGCAACTATTTCATTTTTTGGTCACCTGGAGGTGACGAACAGGTCAATGTAACTTTTAGAAGAATCCGCTAAAGTAAATTTTTGGCCTTCCTTAGCAACCGCAGTTTTGTGTTAACCACGCCCACATTTTTATGTGCTCATTTAGCTCGATCCAGATATCCATGTATTCATTTATTTTTTACAATACAACAGTAATAAACAAGAAGGTTCAAGCAACACAGATTACATTTGTAGACATTTAACCTGATTTAACCCGGTGGTATGCGTGTGTGTGTGTGTGTGTGTGAATTCAGTGAACAACAAAAGTTTTCATTCCTACATTGTGGAAAAATGTCAAAAAAAAAAGTTTTTTAAAAATCACCAAACTTGACACTTTGCCTATAAACTTCCTTTGCTATCCCCGACACGTCTTTTGGTTTGTGGATTTCGAACCATTTTTTTTAGATTTTGAGATCTTTGGTGGTTTCTGCCGCTGTGATGTCATCTTTGGGGGTGGGAGGAAGCGCGTGGGTCTGGGGAGGTTTTCATCTTGTTTTTGTATTCTTTGTTTTGTTTTAGTGGGTATGTTTTTATAGGAAAAGGGCTTCAGAAGTAAAGTTTAATTTGGGCTTTTTCATTTCCAGCGCGTGAACATTTTGGTGAGTTTTTGAGTATGGGGGGGGGGGTCAGAAATACCTGAAGCCTGACAGAACAACCGACAAAACGTTGTTTCACAAACTTTAACTTGAGCTTACGGTCCAAACACTCCACATTGAAGAAGATAAACACTGAAACCTCGGACCGCCAAGGCGTTTGAGAGAAACCCGTCCTCGCTCACAGATCAGAGGCTCCTCCCCCTCCTCGGGACACGCCTGCCGCTCACCTTGTATTTGTCTACGATGGGAAGTCTGACGGGTCCGTCGCTGGATCTGTTGTAGTTTGGCAAACTGTCCAGGTGGGGGATGAATGGCAAACCCCTGGAGAGGAAGGGGCGGGGTTAGTCGGGACGACCTGCACGCGCTCAGTCCTGCTCAGATGAAACTTCAGCTCCACTTCCGGCGTTTTCTATCAAATCTGATTACCAATTTTACATGACAGCTTACTTGATGCAACAATAAGGAGCAATTTTTCTTTTCAGGTCACTCCGTCATAAAGACACCAGAGTTTTACTCTAAATGATGAAGACGATGAAGAAATGCTCGTTCTCGCAGAGTTGGAACGGGGCTTCACCTTTGACCCGCAGGTCCGTCTCTATCGGTTGGCGACGGAGGCTGACTTACGTGTACCAGAGGCATTCAGGCACGGGGTCTTTGAGGTTGGCACCTGTGAGGCCGGAGCAAGGCATAAAGTGGATGTCCTTCTTGGGGTTGAAGCCCACCTTCTTCAGGAATGGCACCAGCTTCTCCTTGCACTCCTCATACCTGGAAAAACACGGAGGCGTCAAAAACAAACATCTACCGGGGCCGCAGGAGAGGTCGCCCCCTACACGCAAAGTAGGGGGGCGGAGCCTAAGATTCAGAAGCAATGTGGGCCCATCCTGTGAAAACCAGAGAAACAGGAACTTGAAGTATTCGGGGGAACCGAGACGAGCCGGTTCAGGCGGTCTGAACGCCTTCGCAGTGAAGCATCATGGGAGTGTCCAGCCAGAACTTCAAGGTTCTAAACCTGCCGGCTTTTCTTTTAAGTGCTGCCCGAATCTGCAATTCCACGATCCCTAGAAATTTCCCAGAAGTCTCTGTGAACAACCAGCGTGCCAGCGTTTGGCAAATGTGGACCACAATGCATTGCATTTGAACAATTAATGGAGGGGGGAAAAGCATGTAAGTGGATATTTTAATAAACGATCCAAGTTTTCATCATCAGAACACAGTGGTTCATAAAAAGTCTTCATAAAATGTTCCTATTTATTGGGATTTTACTTGGTGACGTCATTTTTACGGTTAAAAAAATAGCTGGCATGGCGTCCGAATGGCTTTTAAAAATCCAGGGTGCTCGACTACACACTCCAGCACTATTTAGTTTTTTTAGTAGTTGGGGAGTACAGACGGAATTTCCTGAATTCATAGCAAAAACTGTCCCTGTAGAAAAAAGTAAACATTTCCTACAATTTTCCTTAAGGCAAAAAAAAAAAAATAAATACATACATAAAAGACAATTGCCAGAAATCTTATTTTGAGAATAAAAATCCACATTATTTTTATTTTAACCAAGATTACATTTCTTCTTTGGCGTTAAGATGGAGTTTTTGCAGGGCGGCGTTCTTCCTGTGCCGCGTTTGACTGCCGCTCACGTCACAGCGCCGCCACAAGTGCTGTCAAAATTCAACGACCCCTTTAAACGCGGCCAAGCAATACGACCTCTGGTGTATCCTTCTATGCTGTCCATATCCCAAGATGCATTGCAGCCGAACCCGATGGCGGACTGTGAAGCGGGAGTTGGAGATAACAGCTTTTTATATCTACTCCTCCAAGATCAAAAGTTGGATCGAATAAGCCACAAAAATGTTGAGCTCCACGCCCGGTTCACTACTCTTCTCTGTTCGGGACTCACGGTTGCTAGGCGACGGGACATTCATCGATGTAATCTAAAGGCTAGAGTCATCCAAATTCACGGCTGTTAACTTCCCGCCTGGCCGCTGACGGACGCGGCCCTCGCTTTCGGACACGCCCACAGAGAACGTCACCTGTCTAGGCTCCAGTTGACGGTAGGGTCGTCCATCTTGTTGACGAGGACAATGAGATGTTTGACTCCCGCGGTTTTAGCCAGCATGGCGTGTTCTCGCGTCTGGCCGCCCTTCTCAAATCCAGTCTCAAACTCCCCCTTCCTCGCCGAGATCACCTGCGGGAAAACGCGGTCAGAACCCAACATGCAGACGTTCTGGCGCTGGGCGGAGTTAGAAAAGCGCGGCGGCCTCACCAGGACCGCCAGGTCGGCCTGAGACGCCCCTCCGATCATGTTGGGGACGAAGCTCTTGTGACCGGGCGCATCCAGGATGGTGAAGTGCTTCTTCTCCGTCTCAAAGTAGGCTCTTCCGACCTCCACCGTCTTCCCCTTGTCCCGCTCCTCCTGGTTGGTGTCCAGAGCCCACGACAGGTACCTGCAGGAGCCGTTCGGTCAGCAGCGTTCACGCCATCCGACAAAACGGCGTCTCAGAGAGAAGAAGCCTCTTCCTCACCAAGTCTCCCGGTTCTTTTCTTTCGCTTCTCGTTCGTATTTTTCCAGAGTCCGCTTGTCCACCATTCCAGTTAGGTACCTGACAGGAAGAAGACGGAGAAAAGCCACGTCAAACCAAACGTCCTCAGGACAAAACCCGGAGAACGTCCTCCAGACACATTCAGAAAGTTTGGAACAGGTCTGCTCCATCTGACACGGGTCTGATTGGAGACCGAAAAACAGAGAGAAGTCCCAGATCCTCACATTTGTGTTTTGGTTTCCTACAGATAAGCTCCACTTTGCCGCAAAATCACGGCAAGTTCAAGAGATGACATTTAGAAACCGGAGCTTCAAGGTCGCTTTGTTGATTCTGCTCCTCGAGTTCAGGCGTTTTCTTATATGCAGCAAGAACTCCGATGCCGGCCTTGGAAGATAACCGGCCGGCTTAGCGGGCGAGTATGCGGTCGAATCAGGATCAGCTTGAAGGGAATGACAGTTTTAAAACTGAAGTAAATAATGAACAGTAACATAACAGGGAGGGGAATATATAAAGTGCAAATATGTCTATTTAAGAATTAAGAGTAATTAGAAGGGCATCCTTTACATGTGTATCCTGTTGTATTTGTACGGGTTAATGGCCGACGAAGTGTGCATTATCACTTTTTAACGTACGACGTTGAAGCCTGACTTCTGCGAAGTGCGTTAAAAAGTTAAAATGCACACTTCGAAGGCCATTAACCCAAGAAGAAGAAGCCGGCGGAGCGATACAGAAGATATAAGATAGGCGACCGGAACTTCTTTTTGGGGTGTGCGGTTATCACTTTTCAAATGCACACCCAACAGCCAATCAGAATAGAGTATTCACCCGACCATGGTATTTGTATAGAAGTGCATCTCTTAAGTTTTTTTCTTTCAATCAAATTAAATCAGTGTTCATTTATTTAAAAAAAAAAAAAAAGCGCTTTTTATGTGCTTCTAAAAAACTAAAAACCCTTGGCCCCCTCTCCCTCCCTCCCTTCCATTCACACATACCCCACATGACCCCCCCAGTATTTTATTTTCTGTTTTGACTGCTCGACATAAATCAATTCCAAATCTAAAATTTGGGGTCAAACTTGTAAATTTAAATTATTTAAAAATTTATTTTAAGAAACACTAAAAACTTGAATTAAAAAAAGGATAAACTATTACCAAATATAAAAATGTTTATTATTATTATTATTATTATTGTAACAGCTGCTGATTTCTTTGTTTTTCAGCGTTGATCCAGGTTTTTCATGGGGGCGGGGCTTTAAACTCATTGGCTAAGTTCTGGTGACATCATTTTTTACCCCAGAACAGCGTCTATTGTTGGCGTCACCCGTGTCATCCCCCCCCGATGTGGCGCCCGGCAGCGATAACGTTGGTATGTCACCAGGACCTCAGCCTCTCACTGTCAATCATGAGTTTAAAAGCCACGCCCCCACGCAAAGAATGATCAACCCCAAAAACGGAAAATTAGTCAATAAAAAGTGTAAATTGACAAATGAGCGAGACAAATAAATAAAAGTTCAAAGTACAAACCAGCAGCTGTTTCACATCATTAATTTAAATGTTACAAATTTAGTTTAATAGTCTTTCTTCAAGTTTACAAAATATCTTTAATTTTTATTTTATTTTTCAAAATTTTCAATATTTCTTTCAGGTTTGCAGCATTTGGATTCAAACTGTTTTTAAATGTGTTTCAACTTCACAATCTGTTTTTTTCATTCACCTGGACCGGATTCAGATTTGACAGCTTGGATTTTCAAAATAAAATCAGCGCGAGTCACAGAAAAAGGTCGAGAAAAAGGAACAAAAGTTCCGTCTTTTCCAGTTTGTCACTACAATCTGCAGATTGTGACTTTCATCCTGTAGATAAACGGTTGACAAAGCAGAATAAGAACAGCAGGAACTTCCTGCTTCAAAGCTCTGATGATGTCATGATGAAACCAAAAACATCAAAGCATTTTACTCACATGATTTGTCCTCCAATGGTCGACTTTCCAGCATCTGATAAACACAGAGAACAGCAATGACTTCAGGGTTTTTCTGCAGACTAAAGACCTCCAGGACGGGCGACACGCACCCACGTGACCGATGAAGACCACGTTCACGTGCTCCTTCTTGGGCGCGTCGGGCGGCGGAGGAGCCACCTTTGGTACGGGCATCTCCTCCTCTTCCTCCTCCATCATCATCATCTCCTCGTCTTCTCTCCCCGCCGCGCCTCCCTCCCCGCAGGGCCCGTCCGTGCCCAGGTCCTCCTGGCCTCCGCCGCCCTCGCCTCCCCCGGGCTCCTCCTTCTGCTCCCACGTCTCCTCCTCGGTGGTCATGTCCGCCTCGGAGTTTCCGTTCTCCACCGGGGCTGAAGCCACACAAACGCACAGATCCGGTCAGTCCGGTCTGGACTTGCACCTTTTCCTTTTTTAGCTTCTCCTTCTCAAAAAAAAAAAAGGTTATTAAGAGCGGACTATGAAGAATAATATAGAATGTTTTTAATTTCCAATAGGAACTCAACCAGGAGAAAAAACTCCCTAAAAACATCAAATCAGATCTGGATTCCCACACTTCCATATTTTCCAGCTCAGTGACCGCGCACAAAGATTTTTTTTTCTTCTTGTTGACCGATCTTTATTCATAATCCGGCAGAAGCAAAGATACTTTGTTCCGTAGAACCGTATCAGACCGAGCAGAAGGTTATAAACTGGACTGAGACTAAGATTTCTACCATTTTTAGACCTTTTGACCCCAGCGGGACGTGTCTGTTTTGTGGCTAAAAGAGCAGCAAACGAGGCGGAACTTCAATAAAAAACATGAGCGAAGTGCAGCTTCTCCGTGGGTCATAAGTCCACGTTCTGGCTCTAGTTGGTGATGAAAACTGTCTTCTTGTGGCATTTTACTGATGAAAATTACCAAATTTTTCAGAGTACGAGCTGCAATCTTTTGCAAAAAAGATGTAATATAAGTTAAGTTAGAATATTTAAAAACTGTTTGATGTGTGTTCGTTGCCGTTTTAAGACCTCTAAGGAAGACTCACTGTGCTCTGAGACGCTGTCACTTTAACCTAATGCCTCATGGGAGATGTAGTGCAAACAGCCGCAGAACGCAGACAGACCAGCGTCTCTGAGCTTCATTGTTTCGTTCACTTGTTCCACGGTCTGATAACGGATTCTGTGGAAAGCTGCACCGCTAAAGACGAGCTTTAGCTGGTATTTTTGAGCAGAATCGGAACAAGGAAGTGAAGACTTTAACCCCTTCTGATTGGTCAGACTGATGGCGTATGATTAAGCCTCCAAGAATGACTGGTGGAGACAGTTAAAGGGGCGGGACTTTTCCGAAAACAGCTGATGCTACGGCTAATTCGCGGTACCGTCATTCTTATAAAAGTGTCTTTAATAGAATCAAATAAACACAAAGAAAAAAGTATTTTATGATCTTTTACATTCCTAACTACTCAGTGTTTTATCTGTTTGAATGAACAGAGAGCTGCTATCCTGGAGATGGGAAATGTTTTTAGATCAGTGAATGAGGGTAATTTCCCACACCTGACCATCTCCCACGGCACACTGGTTGAAAAACACTGCACTAGAGGGCATAGCAGGTGTGTTTCTGAGTATTTTCTACTGACAGCAACACAGAGGAAGCAGCAACGAGCAGACGATTTAACCCACGGACTTCACATTAGACGAGCAGGGAGGGGTTTCTTCTTCTTCTTTAGCTACTGCTTACTTGCCGCATGTCCGTCACCTGCAGTTGAAAGCGGCTTGGTGTGAAACAGCAAAGCGGTGCAAATCTGCTGAATCTGGCTCTATTCTGATATCTGACAGACTTGGTGTCGTGACACAAACCGCAATTATTGATTTCAATTTCCACGGTTGGCACATTTGCGGCACTTCCGTGACACAAAAGGGGACGCCATCCAGAAAGAGAGAGAGTCCCCCGATTGGTCAAAGTTTATCTGGCAATGCTACGCGTTTTATAGGTAAAGCCCAAACATAGCGACGCGTGAACTTGATGATGGGAAGGAGGGGCGGGGTTGCTCCGCACCGAAGGTCCCGCTCACAATCTGAGGGGACATTTAAAATAAAAGTCCTGCAACTCTGCAGAAACTATATCCTAGAAAACGAAACCGGTTTAATGATTTTGGCTAAAAATTGGCAAATATAGTTAAAGTACATCAAAAGATCATTGGAGGGGAAAGTTTACGATCTTTCTGTAACCCTTGTGCTATCCTAGGCACTTTAATGTTGGGAGTTGGGTCATCTAGACCCACTAGACAGTGCTCTGAACCTTTTTTCTTCAATGATTTGTGATCTTCACTGGTGTCCATGGATTACATGAAATCTTTCCACCTTTGTCATGGTAGGAAGTACACATCAAAGTAAGCATCGGGTCATCTGGACCCCACCGGATGGCACAAGGGTTATACTCCAATTGTGCGACTGGGAGGAGTGAAACTGATTTATTTTCCTACCCTTTTTCTTTGAAGTCTTAGTGTTTTTAAGGCCTAATTTCCATTTCCTCTATTAATTTGCTTCTTATAAGGAGATGAACTTTTCCTGCAGCAGCAGAGTGGCTGATTGACACCACAGATGGGTCAGCATCTCCTCCTAATCAGATGTTTGCACGCGTCTCTGGGGGCCACAGCGGCCCGGGGCCTCCCTGCATGTGTCCCTAATCTCAGCCTGTGTCCGTGGGAAGTCTATTCTGAGCAGGGGGCGAGGGTGGTTGCATCATTTTCTGCGTAGGCCCGTGCACATGGCTTCACACCGTGCCGGAGCCTGGAACGCGGGGCACGCGCTGCTTCAGGTGGAGCAGGCAGCGCGTGCCCCAGGTGTCAGGTGTGTCCGGGGGGAGGGGGGTGACCACCTGAGCCGGGAGGGGCCGGGTATTAAGTCAGCAATGAGAAAGTGCGGTGTCAGAGGTTCGGCGTGGGTGCGTACCGGCTGCGTCCGCCACCTCCATGCTAGCAGCGGGGTCGGGGGAACCTTAAAGGGGGAGAACAGAGTCAGTCAAACTTTTCGCGTAATCGTGTTTAAAGGGTGACACGGTTTCTTTATGAGCGTCTCTGTGATCCAGACCGGCTATGACACAGTTAGCAGCCGCAACTAACACGTAGGCTGACTTGTTAGTGAGTTAAGAGGCGCGATAACTGAGGTTGGACGACTTTCAAAGCTAACTCAGCTAGCTAGCAGCATGCTAGTTCGGCTAACTTCCATGCCGCCACCTGGGACGAACTCACCGTCAGAGGCCGGCATTTCCGCGGCGCTGGCTTGAAAGAAGCTCGGCACAAACTCCGGGGCGTTGACGTTAGGGACGAACGGCTTGGCGTTGACGTTGAGGCCGGCGAAGGCAGTCTGGAGCTCCGCCGCGGGAGCCGGGGCCTCGCCATCCTCCTCCAGCTCCCATGAATCCGGGGCTGTGTCTCTCGAGTCCATGGCTGCTGCTTCCAGAGTTGACGACGCTTTTTCCGGCCGAGCTGTCTGGGTTTTTTATTTTATTTAAGTTTGGTTGAAAGGCAATCTGTTGCTGGTGGGGTTCAGACTCCGAGCCGCAGGTTTGGTGAAGTTCCCATAGCTCTGCTAAGCCTGGCTTTGATGAGCATATGGATCCCGCAGCTCACGCGAAGCGGCGCTTACGAGCTGCACTGCCGACCGCTGCCGCTAGGGGTCAGCAGGGAGCCACAGCTCCACGTTAACCCTGTGCTTCCAAACATTAACTGTTTATGATCACAACTCTTCTATATTTTTAACAAGTCCATTCTGGTGAACCATGCAATAAAGCGAATCAAGGATTTGGCATATTTACAAGCGAAATAGGTTGCCCCCTTACTATTTAATTTAAAAGAAACAGACTTAAAAACACAAAGTAATCTGAAACGATCAAAAACAGACAATATAGAGCAGTGGTGTCAAACTCAAATTCAGTGGGCCAGGGGGGGTATTCCAGAAAGCAGGTTATGCTAGCTCCCACGGTAAGTTTGAGGCTAAGGAAGCGGATAACCTCAGCTTTCGGTTCCAGAAATGGAGGTATGTTTCAGGGTAGGTCAAGTTGCCATGGCAACTCATGCTCTGAACATAACCTGGTCTGGAGCAGGTTTAGTTGAAGGTTAGTTTGTTTACAGAGAGGTGAGGCAGCATGGCGTGTCCATTTAAAGATGATTTAGTGGATGAAGAAGCTCAGATAATACTTTTTCCACTATGAGAGGGTGATAAGACCACGGATGGATGTTGGAAAGATAAACTTTTTACTTTGATCTAACTTAATTATTTGCTTCAGTTAAGATCATTAAAAATCTTTTTTTTGTTAAGTCAGCTTAAAAATAACACGTAGTTTTCAGACAGTTATTTTACTTTCATTGGAATTAATTCAATTAACTAGGTGTAACTTTGGTGCTGCTGTTAGATCGGCACTGCAAGGGATTGTGGGATACCACAATACACGGATTTGGGTTTAAGTGTGGCTTTTTGACCAAATGTGTTTAGTTGTTTTACTGTGTTTTACTGAGTTATTTTGTCCTACTATGCTTAAGTCTCAGCACCATGAGTGAGAGGGAGGGACAGGATGATGGGTTTATGTAGCACCCCTACTGTGTACTGCTTTAAAGACAATGTCGGAAAATTCCTAAATAAATGTGTGCGCTAAGCGCGTATTGCTTTGTTTTTTTTATTGTTATACAAATGAGTACCTCTGCCGGCTGGAATGAAATGGAAATAAGATCAGAAACTCGTGCGTTTATACTTTGTCTGTTCTTTTTCTCCAAGCAGAAACTCTTTCCTTTGCTGATGATGCAGCCGTATTACTTTTTTTGATGGACGTATAATCTTCATACGCCGTTTAAATCTCAGACTCCGTCTCACTGAAGTATAGCGCTCTCTTTTTTTTTTCTCCATGCGTTTCCATGGTGACTCCGGAAATCGGAGATCCATTGAGAATGTCTTTATGTACCTGCTGTGCACGAGCATTAACCCAGGGTTACCAAGTCGAGCGTAATTACGCTAACTCATATCCAGTCTTTTGGAACCGACAAAAGAACCAGAGTAAGCAAGTTCAGGTGGATTTCAGCCAGAGTTCAGGGTTAAAGTCAGGCTAGTTTAAACATGCTTCCTGGAATACCCCCCAGTTCTAATGCACATTGGATATGATCTCCAATTTTAATTACACTGTGGGCTGAATTTGGCCCCCGGGCCTGAGTTTGACGCGTGATACAGGGGCCCTAAATGCATATTGCTTCTAAAAAATTGTTATATTTAGTTTTCGTTCATTGGTACATATAAATTTCTTCGTGTATTTACTTGCTGTTTTACAATATCGCATGCCTTGTTAATACTGGAAACGACGACCTGTTTCTGGTCTGATTATTATGCTGTCTTTTTGTGATGCACCTTGTGATTCTTTCTGTGAAAAGTGCTCTAGAAATAAATACATTCTACTCTACTTATTACCTGCACCTTGTTTATCCTCTGTTGGCACTATTTCTCTATTTTTTGTTCTGATCATTGTGTTATTTTTATTTTGCTTACTGTTGTACATTTTTATTCCTAAGTGTTGAATGTGGCACATTGGCACCGCAGCAAACCTAGTCGGTGAAACTGTTTTGTTCACTGACGATGGCGATAAAAAGCCCTTGAATCCATGTTTTTGTTTTAAGTCGTACAAGTTCATATTTGATAAGTCCACATTTGGCATACGTTCATATTGTGTGTTGTATTGTTTCAAATCAGCTCGACGCAGAGATTCGTGTTTTACATTTTCATAAATTTCCGGTAAAAAAACGTGTGAGCTAGAAAGGAACGCCATTCTTGCGAGGTCGCCGCGGTAACGTCATTCAAAACCTTTAAACTTTTTTTTTTTCGCCTGAGCGTCCCAATGATGCTTGGGGAAATAGGAGACTGTAATCCCTAGAAGGAGTTTGTAGAAGGTGATTTCTTATGAAAATTCCAGATGGCGGCCTCTTCCTGAGGTCAAAGGTCAAAAAAACTACAGCTGTGGTTGTAGACTTAACCTGGTGATGAGTTTGCTTTCTTTTCCTATTCTGTGCTTAGGTCCAAATTAATTAACCAAACTCTATAGGTTCTGAAAAGTATTGCATTTGCACAAGAAGTAGATTTTTGCTGAAATGATTTATTCATATTTATATCAATAAACAGGGAGAAATGACTATTTCCAGTGTAACATAAGCTAAGGAAAGGAAAACTACACTTTTCAATCCGATCTTTTGTGACTTATTTTGAAATAAACCAGACATTCTGCCCAATTGAACTTCAATAAATTACTTTTTTTGTTGAATTCAGTGCATCTGGAACACAACAAGCTGTCATATAAATACTAAACAGAAACGATACCGCAGGTGTAAGCCAACAGGCGACCGTGAACGCGTCCGTCCTCCGTTTTTCGTCACTCTTTGGCGTCAGTCACTCCTCCAGCAGAAATAGCAAAGGTCGCCTCGTTTTCAGGCATGACGGGGCTGCAGACAAACGGTCCAGTAAGTCCGGTTCATTTAGGAGCTGTGATGATTATCAATATCAAAGGCTTAGAACCTGTCAAATATTTTAGCGATTCTCATCTCTCCTCTTCCTTTCCTCAGGCTGATGCGGGTGGTGGAGGCGTGGGCCAGGATGTGCCCCCCGATGGGCTTCTTGGGATCAGCTTGAAATCTAAAACAGGGGGGGGGGGGTAAATAAATAAATAAAACACATTTCTGAGTCAGAAATGAAAAAACAAACAAACATCCTTTTCTGATGAATGAGGGTTTTTGTGATCTTACGTCATCCCTGCTCCAGGATCTGCCGTCATCTGGTTGGTAACAAACACAGCAACGTTGTACTCTAGAAACACAAACAGCTGCTTACTCTGCCTGAATACTTTTCCTCTTGATCATCTTGATTTTCTAAAGGATTTTAACCCTTGTGCTATCTTAGATGACCCCCCCCTTCCATTGACGTGTCCTTCCTACCATGACAAAGGTGGATAAAGATTTCATGTAATCCATGGACACCAGTGAAGATCACAAATCATTGAAGAAAAAAGGTTCAGAGCTCTGTCTAGTGGGTCTAGATGACCCAACTCCCAATGTTAAAGTGCCTAGGATAGCACAAGGGATAAAGGACAGGACTTATACCCATTATTGCATTTCTGTGACCCCTATCTCATCAGTACAACAGAGTTTTAGGGCCAGTTTACTATTATTATAATTTTTATTACAAGATTTTAAGTGATAAATTTACAAGAGAAGAAAATCAGATACATTTACAAGAAAAGATCTCGTAAATTTATCAGAAAAAAACTCATAAATTTATTAGAAAAAACCTCGTGATTTGAAGAAACAAAAAAGTCATTAATTAATACGAAAAACCACCAAAGTTGTCTGTTTATCGGCCCTTTGTTTGAAGATAAAAGATGTGGAGATTTTTGTGAAGCTTTATTTCCAGATAGATTTCAAAAACTACGAAGTTCTGAACCTTTGGTGACTTAATATCAAATTATTGTCAGTGTAGTCGGCTTTGTGTGCGCATGTTTATTCGATTTTTCCTTTTCTTTTTACCCACGGTCACCTGGAGGGCTCCGTAGATTTTGTCAAAGGCTATACAAAACATTAAAATTGAAAAAACAATTTCTTTTCATTCTTCGCGTGCCTTTATGGTTTGAGGTTTGGCTCCTCTACGTGTCGTTTTTTCATCATAAGGAGCTTCATGAACAACTGAAAACGTTTCCCGTGCTCTTAAGTCCTGAGACATTAAATGCAAACGCAGATCTGCTTCTCACCCTCAGAGATTTTCTGCAGCCTGGACAGCATCTGGGCCAGTTTCTGCTGCCGCTCGGCCAGCTCCCCCCGGCCAGAGAAGTCCACTCTGAACAGCGCCATGATGGAGTCAATAATCTGAAGGAGAGCAGAGTCAGCCTCGGCCCCGATCGCAGGGGTCACGGCGGAGGTCCAGGAGTGAAGGTCTCCTCACCAGCAGCTTGAACACGCCCCCCTCCTCATGAAACTTGGCGGCTACAAAGTCCAGCAGCTCCATCTGGTGTTCGCCTGCGGAGAAACAGCGTCACGGGGACCAGCGTTCATTTGCATCATAAGAACATGCGTTGATTCCATCGTGTGGCTGGCGCACTGGTGTAAGCTCGAGCATAAAGCACGTTGTCCAGAACCGCACCGTGGTCCACGTTGAACCTGTCGGCGATGTCTCTCAGCCTGTCTGGGCGACTGAAACACGGCAGGTCAAGAACATCACCAAAACACAGATAGAAGTTCACTTCACGCATAAAGTTGCTTTAGCGGCAAGGATACAACGTGTTCTCGGTGTCGATGAAGATGACTTTTCCTCCGGAGTAGCCGTTCTCCCCTGGCAGCTGTGCAGTGACTTCACGCAGAAACAGAAATGTTCATGTTATGTGCAAAAAAAGATGCTTGAAACGGTTTTACTCACCACAAAGCGTGTGGGACAGCTGGGTTTTTCCTGTGCGGAACTCTGACAAACAAAGACAATATTCATTTTTTTATAGATTAAATGTGTAATAATCTGATGGGAAACTTTTGGATTATTAAACATAAAGGCGGTGGTTGCCTCACCTCCGAAAGCTTCTGTAATAGCCATGCTCTCAACGCCTCCACCCAAAAGTTTACTGCAGAGGGAACATAAAACATCATGGGAATCAGAATCAGCTTTATGGGACATTGGCATTATTTTATTGCTTTTTGCAATTTTACATTGTTTTTTTTTTCCATTTTGTATTTAACCCTAGAACACTTTCGCTATAAAAAGTTACACCAGCACTTTTTTGCCGGGTCATTTTTACCCGATATAATGTACCCATCAAAAAGCACTTGTCCTGAAAAATAGATCAAAACATGACAACACATGATCACTCAGAGTGGTTTTCTTTTATTTTCAACTGTGGCAAAATGAAAAAGAAAAACATAGGAAGTTCCTGAAAACGTGAAATTTTGAAATTTGAGAACAAAAAATTCCTAAAAAATATCAAAATTATACTAAAAACCTTGTCTTTGGTCCAGCCATTCCTGGGACATGTGAGACTTTCCCTGGTGAAGGCACAGACTTCTTGACAAGCGACATATTAAAATTCACGGAAAATGTTTTGCTCGCGTGAAAAATTTACCTAGCGACAGTGCTCTAGGGTCAATCTGTACAAGTTTACTTTTTTTTGTGTGTGTACATCACCTTGGTACCCTGTCAGTGTCGTAAAAGTGCTTTATAAATATAGTTCCATTCATTCAAAACACCCAGAATTAAAAAATCAGAACAGTTAATCCCCCAGATTACAGAAAAAGCTGGTGTCATCTTAACTCGAACTCCTGGCTCCCGGTTGAGATGTGAAAGACCTGCTTCCTCTTGGAGCTGTACTCAAAGGCCGTCTGGAAACCGACATTCTGCAAAGCACAGTCGGTCATAAAAACCTCATCATTCTGTGTGTGGAACACCAGATTCCATTCAGGCCTCTTGTTTACCAGAACTTTTCCTGCTGCTTCCTTAATTTTCTCCACTTTGGCTTCAGACAGGCCCTTGATGTTGCACAGAGCCTTGCGGGTGGTCATCTGGATCCCCTTCACGGTGCAAATCCCCACCAGCTTCAGCTTTTTGATGTCTGCCATGTTCTGTGGTCAAAGGGGAGGAGTTAGCACGACTTCATTGAGCCAGCTGTGGCGTCCTGATGCTCACTCACAATCCCGTGTTTCTGCAGGAGGTCGATGTCTTGGAAAAATGACTCCTGTTCAGGTATGGAGAAAAATAAAGACACGAGTAAATCATGTAAAAACTCTAAAAATAAAAAATGTTTTGTAAGCAATGATATTTTACCTCATCGTCCTGAAAACTAGCATCATCTTCAACCACTTGATCTTCAGCTGCTTTCATTTTTCACCCAAATTATCACTTTAATACTTTAGATAATTCTGTAAAAACAAGTGTTAGCTTAATGGAACAACAGCTAGCTAACAGCGTCAACACAGAAAATAAACGAAATCACTTAAATAAAGCCCACACTTAAATAAAATAAAGCGCACAAATACCCTTTAAATTAAATCGTTTTGTATATACAACCCCAAAAACACAAATTAAAAACGTTTTATGATGTGTAAAAAAAGTACGCCTTTAAAGCGCTGCTCTTCGACGATTCTTCGTCGCTTCAATGGCGGGAATTTCGCACTTTTGATACATTCAAGTGCTTTTGGAAATGTTGGCTCCTTTCGCTTACCTCGACGATTGCGACACAAATCCGAAACATTTTCGATTAATAAATTACTTTTTCCCTTGATTATATTATATCTATCCGTAAAACGTACGTATACGTATTAATCTTCAACTTTAGCAGAGTAAAACGTTTTTTGGTTCCAAGTTTAGTCATTTTCGATGAACTATGAACGCACCACCTTGAAAGTTTATTTTAAAAATACACATTTACATGTTAATAATGAAATCCAACCGAAACATAAAAATTATAATTTAGAATGTTTTTTTTTAAATATGAAATCCTACTAACCAAGTTATTTTTTAATTATATCACAGTAATAATTAAATTTTTTAAAATATGCAAACCAATACATTGCCTTCAAAACAAACAAAAAAAAAATCACTTTTCCACCTTCTGTTTTAGGTTTTTTAATGTTTGCAGTCATGGGAGAGACATTTGAATGTGAGAATGTCAAGTGATGCACAAATATCCATGGGGGAAGACAGGACCTTCGCAGTGATAAATACTTTCATTTTTAAGTTTCACGTTGTCTTAATTTGACAATCTTGTAGCTGAATTCTCGTACTCGATGTTTACAGCAGAAGAAAAGGACATTCGCATTGCCGTTAAGAAGTGAAATGCGACAAAAGCAGAGGCAGAAAAATGGGAAACGGTTGTTTTTCCTCGTAAAACCCAGAGGTTTCTTTGAGCAGCTCGGTTTTTGTTTTGTTTTTTGGAACATCACTGACATTATTAACAAAGAAGTAGAAAAAAAACTCACAAAGACAACATGAAAACACTCCTCAGACAAACACAAACAACAATCAAACCTCTTCAGAACCTAAACATGTTACAAACACTGACGTTTTTTTTAGTTTTTTTAAAGGAAATGATCTGAAGCAGGGGGCTCCCGGAGGCCAGTCTCTGCACGTCTGGGATCAAGAGGAGACGGTGAGAATCAGGCGTCACGCCGTCTTCCAACAACCCCACCGCATGTTACAGTGATTCTTCTGCGGCGGTGGCGACGCAGCTTTGCTGCTGCTTTTCTCTGCCTCTCCTCTTAGTGCCCCCCGCCGGATGCCCTGGCAGCAAATCCCCGTGGCACGCCGTCGTCACGCTCATCAGATCTTGCCGGGCGCGGGAGGCATCATCCCCGACATGCCCCCGGACATCCCGGTGTTGGGTCCCAGCAGGATCTGCGGGTCACAGGGTGTTGTGATTTCACCGCGGGTGTTGGTGCGTTCTGCGTTTTGTAGAAGCCTCACCTGTCTCTGCTGCTGCAGCTGCTGCTGCTCCAGCTGCAGGCGCTCCGTCTCAAACACCACCGGCAGCACCAGGATCATGAAGGAGGTGGTGCCCACCCACAGAGCAGAGCGGGAAAAGCTGAAGCAGAACCGAACCACACGTTAGTTTGGACGCAACGAGGGAACTTGATAACAAATTCTGATGATAATCAATTAATGGTTTTACATCATGTGTAATAATGACCTCTGGATTTTTCAGTACAATCAATAAAAATATATTTTCTTTAGCGATACTGTGATCCTCTATGTTTGTTACTTGATTAATAATCTACTTTGAATATTAACATTTATTTATCTGATAAAAACCAGATTATGGCAACTATGTTAAAACCATTACATGGGTGGGATTCAACTCTGCGTCAAACTTTATTTGACAATAATTATATTGAATGGATTCAATGTCTACGTGCCAAGATGTCTATTTCTAAAATTGGAGCAAAACTAAGGTCAAGAAGATTGCATATTTAAAAAATATATATATATCACAAATTGATTTGATCATCTTTTTTCCTCCTGGTTTAGTTCTATTTTGATTATAAGTGCATGAACATCTGGGTTCCTTCAGTTTTAAGAGCGTAAACATCTGTTGATTTGGACCTTAGAGACCCAGTCCACTGAAAACTGGGCCTTTGGTTTTTGTTTAACATGTTCTTGTGGCATTTTTAGGATGATGGACATATATTTGACCAAGTTAAGCTGCTTTCAACGGCTGCACGTTTTGCACGAAAACTCGCACTAACGCGAGAATTTTAACCACGGAATCCAGAAATGCCTGTTTCGCGTAAACCTTTTATGAGGAAGCGGTTGCTTAAACGTTTGTTGCAGAGGCTGCTGGGAACTTTCAGATTGCAATTATATTCCTGTAGATAGAAAACTCTCATCCTGACTGAGTATTCAAAAGAAACCTTATAAGATGACTCCTAAATTTGCCCTCCAACTGTTATTGTCTCATTTTTACTTTGTGTTTTCAACTTTGTTGTCTCTGTTGACAAGTGATGTCAATAAAGTTTTTTTTTCAACTCGATTGCATTAAATTTAGCGATGGAAGCTAAACTGACATCTAAACGTCTGTTCCCTGTTCCTACTGGGAGCTATTGTGTGCCATCAAACGCTGAGAGGAGGAAACTGCTCCGCTGCGGAACCGTTCAGTTCTCACGGAACCTGCCGAACCTGTAGAACTTCTTGAGCAGGGAAACGGAGCACTGCGCCGAGACCTCCGCGGCTGTCCGCACCGTCTCCGGGAACATCTCCGTCAGGCCCCACAGCCTCTCTGCCAGCGTCTCATCCAGCTGAAGAAACGGGAAAATACTCTGTCAGGCTCTGAATAACTTCATTAAACCCAAACATGACCAGAGAACATCCCCGTGTTTTAACAGGTACTACCAGGTTTCATTTTGGATCTAATAGAATCACGAGGAGGAAATATTCTCGTTATTTTCAGACCCTGCAAACAAGACAAAATAAGTAGTAAAAATAATACTGACGTCCTCGTCTTCATCGTCGTCTATCTCGTCCTCAGGGGCCCGGGTGGACACCGGGCCCGCAGCGGGGGAAAGCTCCTCGATTTCGGCCATGTCCTCCGCTCGCCTCGTGCGGCTGCGTTTCCGGTAAACGAGTCGACAGAAACGCGGATAAACAACTAAACGCTTCGGTATAATTTTTTTTTTGTGTGTGTGTGACAATTTTCCCGACGTGAATGGCAAATAAAGCTATAAGGCGCGCATCGGCGCAGCAACAGTCCGAGGTCACGGTGAGAAAACGTGAGGCTCCTTGGCACGGATGAAGTTAGCAGGCAGGGGTGAGTCACGACTCTGAGGAAAAACAAGGAGCGCCTCCTGGCGGAGGGGCTGTATAACAGCAAGTCTTTCAGGTCACACTTGTCTGCATGCAAAAACAGTTATTTACACTGTATTGCAAAGATTTTTACTCAACTTTCTTTATAAATTCATAAACTTAACTGACATTCCATTCAGAATCCATAATTTGACATTTGACTTGTCAGTACGCACAACCTGAGTTAAGGTTCACCAAATCACAAGGTCTGTTTTTTTTTTTTACAAAGTTAAAGATTTTAAACAAAGTAAGGGTCACTTAATTAGCTCTGATTTGATTTTAGTTTAGATTGTACTACCTATGCTACATTTGCTGCATTGATATGATCCTCCTATATCAGGGGTCTCTAACCTGAGGGTCCAGAGTAACATGTGGCTCTTTTACTCGTCCCTTGTGGCTCTCTGGTTAAAGAACAGAAAAGTTTTCCATCTTAAAAAGTAACTGTAAAGTAAAAATTAATAAATTTTAAAAAAAGGAAGTTAATGCATCACTCTGCAAGGCTCCTGACTACAGTACCCATAATGCTCCAAAAGTGGTTCAGCTACAAAGTTTAACAAAATCGGATTAAAACATTTAGACAGATTTCTGAGCGCCATATTCCACAGATCAGTAAGCACAACCAGAATTAAGTTGCACTGGATTATATGAGGGATTTTCTTTCTTTTTTTTAAACAAATTGAGGTTTTTATTTGTTCCAAAAATACAATTAGTCACTTAATTAGCTCTGATTTAATTTTGATTTGTTAGATTTACAACATTTCTGTGTGACATGCACCACAAATGGTAAAATAAATACTGCTAATATAACATTTTTTTACATTTGCTGCTTTGATATTTTCCTGTCACACAGGGTGTCTTTTAATTTGAAAGGAAGTCATGTGAACATCTGTAAAATATATATTGTGAAGCAGCCTTTTCATATTTCACAAAAAATGCTATTTTTTCTTTATGTTTACGTTTCATTTATGCAAAAAAAAAAGTTTACTTAGTCATCATAACAGTAACATCAAATCTGTTGTTAGATGGATCTGGATGGCATTTTTAAGTGTTGAAGGTTTCAGATCCCTGGTCCATAAGTTCAGCTGTTCTTCCAAAAGCAAAGTCTTGAGGTTATTTAAAAGCCTCCTTGCTCTAAATCCTCCCTAAAATGTCAGAAGTCGGTTCAGGTCAGTCCAGTCCAGTTCTTCCGCACCAAACCAGTCCGCTCCCACAAAGTCTCCAGGTATGCTGGAGCATTCAGAGTTACAGTCAGCCCCCCACCATGATCCTCCCTCCACCAAACGTCACACTCGGCACATGGAAGGCCAACGAGTGCAGCTTTTCTGACAACTGGTGATCCCAAACGTTTCCTTTAGGAAAGGCCTGATTCATCCCCTCAGATCGCGTGTCTCTGCCACGGTCCAAAGGTCCTAGAAAAAAAATGTCACCAAACCAGGAAGTAAGCAGCTCTTTGTTTGATGTTGCAATCAAGGTTACCTGAGTCACGTCGACAGCAGAAAATTACGTTTTGCTCTTTTAAATATGCTAAAAAAAACTGATTTACTTTTTCTTCTTTTATTTATTAGATTGGCATAAAGCCTATTATTTGTTTCTTTTTCTTTAGTTATTTCGTTTCTACTTTTCTTATTGTTGTTTTATTTTTACTTTTGATTTTTACTTTTATCATGTTATCACTAAAAGAGATTGCAAACTTTTATTTAGAAAAAAAGGTGTTTATTTTTAAGTTACAATGTCTTTTTTTCGTACCGTTTTTCGTTTTAGGACCGTTGTTTTTTTACAAAAAGTGAAACTTTGTCGGTCAAGACGTTGGGATCACTTGTTTACATCCTCCAGGAGTACGCCGCGGGGGCGGGGTCGACTCCGCCCTCATTCTTTAGGCTTGACGTCATTGTCACTTGTGTTTTTTATGAATGAAAGAATCCAACCTCAGAGAACAGCAGAGTAATTCCGGGAACAGGCGGACTGACATTTTGTCGCCAGAGTCGCGTCGACTCAGCAGGTAAGTAATTTGTAAATAAATATTTATCAAAGACTAAAACCTTCCGTTTTAACGCGTAATTCGGCGGTAATAACAGATAAAGTCAGACGGGGTCTCCCTGGCAGGAGGGGCTGTTTGTTTTATCCCCTAAAGCTCGTCTGTAACGGTTGATGCTAAATGCTAACAGATAACATAACTAGCATGTTTAAGATATGGCGAATAATTCGGCATAGCGTCGTAATAAAGTCTTTATGCGGGCATCGTTTGAGTTATTGCGGCTGGATTTGGTGGTTGTATGTTATCTTTGCCTTTTAAGTGTTTTGAAAAAGGATATTTAAAGGTTTATTTGAGGTCAGGATGGCTGTTTACTATCGCAGCGCCGCCTAAGCTAACGCTCAACAGATCACAAGTGTAGATTTTTGATGAACGGAGGAAATCAAGTCCACGTGACCTAATATTTAATAAATGAGTTATTAAATGTAAATGAAATGGAGTCTTAAGAGGTTTTATTCTCATAAGAATGTGGCGTTGGTCCGGCCGTGGTGCGTTCACTTGTTGCTCTCGGCTTCGATCGCGTTACTTAACTCTGCTGGTTCTACAGTGGTATTTTTAAGAAAAATAAAAACAATATTTTGTATTTTTAAAATAAGAAAATCTTTTTTGGGTGTGTTTACTGGACGTTTTCTCACTTTGGGTCTTGGCGGAGCTGAGCAGAGGCTTTATTGCTGAATCACCGTGACTTTACGAAACGGCGGTCTTTCGGTTTGAGCCTCAGACCGTCGGCTGTTTGGACGGCTGCGACCTCAAACCTCCGACATTTTTTTTTTCTTTTCTGGAAAAGACACTGGAACGTCTGGGAAATGGAGTTATTTTTAAAAAAAATGTGACGTATGTTAGCTGTAGTTTGTTCACCTCTTGGACTGTGGATGAGGTATAAACAGGGATCCTTATTTAGCCTGCCAGACAGAAAGCAGGGATTAATTTTCCCTCCTGACACCACAGGTTCAAAACAGAAAAACAAAGAGGACTTTGACCACAACAACAAGGAAAAATATAGTAAAAGTGGCTCCGAAGAGGCTTAAAACAGCAACAAACAAACTAAATATGATTTTTAAGAAGTAAAAAAGCTTTTTGGTGTTTAGAAAACACCAACAAAAACACTAAAGGAGCAACTAAATAGATTCAAACTTGTGGAAATGGCCTAAATAAAAAGAAGAGAAAGTAGCACAAGCTTTGCACAACTGGGATTGTGTAACAAACCAAAGATGTCACGCTTTTACTGCAAGGTGCCGTAACAAAGGACAACTTTTATTGTTATGAAACACAAAGCAGGACTGTAAAATAGTCATAAAAGATGGAACCAGCAGACGCTTTGCTCAGCGGCGGCGTGGCACCGCTGTGGGTCAGTGGTCTTCCTTTTGGAGACTCGTCTGAAGAGAACGCCAAGACATCAGAAAGTTCTCGAAAGCGACGTGGGAAAACACCCCGTGGGCCTTTTTTTATGGCAGGGGGGTAACATTTGCTGGTTCTAATTGGAGGTTCTGAAGGCAGAAAAGGGGAAGAAGAAGAGAGAAAAAAAATCCCGAAGTTGTAGTCATCTTTATCTTGATCTGAAGCAACCCGACCAAAGGGTGACTCGCAGAAAGAGCAGCTGAGCTTTCATCCCACACGGCAGTATTGGTGGGTGACCTTCACAGTCATGTTGAAAGACTTGATGCAATCGCTGCGCAAGAAGACGGAAATCTAAAGATCAGTTCTCTTCGCGTTTGGAACGTCCCCGCTGATCGGGCGGGTCAAAGGCTCCCTGTCCTCCGAGCCCAGCGGACGGCGCCCGGGCTTCTCCCAGTGAAAGGCGTGGACCGTTGGTGTTGTGTTGACAAGAGGAAGTGTGGAGGGGATTGGTTAGGACACCTGCTTTGAGCAACCGGAGGGCAGACACTTCCTGCTGGTGGTTCCAGCGAACAGAAAGCGGCGTGCTGTTTTTCAAACCTCCTCTTCCTCTAATATCAAACCACATGGTTTTATGAGAGAGCACGTTTGGAGAAGCATGAAGGACCTGCAGCTTCTGCTTTTCCTCCGGTGCATGACGGGCTGTCTTGTGAGGCGCCGGCGACGGTCAGGACAGAAACGGACCAGAGGGAGTCATGTGAGATCACCTAAAGTCTTGGTTTGGTTTTTCCCGCTCTCTCTCCAGTGTCGGTGTTTGTTTTGGCTGCTGCTCGGAGGAAAATACGGAGAGTTTGATCATGACGACGGAGAGGAACAGCAAAGCCCTGAAGGTAAGACGCAGGAAAAGGATGAGTCATTCTTCCTCTAGTTTCATCCTGATTCTGCCTAAAAACCCGTTTTCATCACAGCGGGTCTTTCCTTTCTAAAGCTGCAGAGCTTGACGTGTGGATCTGTTCTCCAGGTGAAGCAGGAATGTGGCGAGAACGTTCCCTTCCTGTCGGACAGCGAGCTCATGTCCCTGTCGGTGCGGGAGCTCAACCTCCACCTGCGGGGGCTGTCCCGCGAGGAGATCCAGAAGCTGAAGCAGCGCCGCCGCACCCTCAAGAACCGAGGCTACGCCGCCAGCTGCCGGGTCAAGCGGGTCTCCCAGCGCGAGGCCCTGGAGCAGCAGAAGATGGAGCTCCAGCGTGAAGTGGAGCGGCTCGGCGCCGAGAACGCCGGCATGAGGAAAGAGCTGGAGGGCCTGGGCGCGCGGCTGGCCGCCCTGCAGAGGTTCGCCAGGGGCCTGGAGGCGGGCGGGGGCAGCCTGCTGGCGACGGCCCCGCGCCTCAACACCGCCTCCGTCATCACCATCGTCAAGAGCCCGTCGCAGCCGCAGAGAGAGCAGGAGCCGTCCTAGGAGGAGGCGCCGCCGTCGCTGGAGGAGGAGGGGGGAGGGGGGTGTCAGGAGGAGTCTGCAATGCAACCACACATGCACCTGTAACCACACAGACACACAGCAGGACCGTACCCCACAAAAACACAACACGGTTGTCGCCTTTGTCACATTATGCAACGCAAAAACAGTTCCTAGAGATCTCACACGCCTGTGATGCTGATCTGACTGGGGGGGTCAGGTGGGGTCAGAGCGCCGCGACTGCAGACGCACACAGACCTCAACGATGGAAGCGTGGGGGGGGGCACAGATCACATGACTGGACTGTGGCTGAAGCTCCCCCCACCCCAAACAGACCCCCCCCACCCACCAACACGTCTGCAGCCTCGGCTCACACGCCGTGCAGGTGAGGGGAAGCTGGCTCACCTGCTGCTGCTGCGACAGGACACTTTCAAAATAAAAGTCCATTGATCCTGCAGGAAGTGCTGGTTTTCACAGTGCCTTCAGCAGACCGGAGGGGGGGGGGGCACGACCCCCCTCAGTGACCCTGACGGCCGCTGGGCCACAGCAGAGCAGGATCCCACACCAAACCCTCCGCGTACATTCCCACTCTGTGTCCTTTGTAATGTCTGACGAAAACCTCGAGTGACGTTTATAAGAGAAATATTCTATATTTTATTTGTATTTAAAAGTAGATATTATGAAAAGACGAGCTAACGAGTGCTGTGATGTTTTCCAGAAGTACTTACGACTAGTCTGTTGTGTTGCAATGATGATTACAAACCGCTGTCGGTCTGGTGTGCACCAGCTTGTCACGGTGGATTCTTGGGGGAGGTCGTTTGTCTATGATGACTCGTACGTCGTTGGTGAGAACCATGGAGGGTCCTCTGGGGGCCATGGCAACGAGGAAGATGAGGAGGCGGAGGGGTGGCGGGATGAAGGACACAGGAAGTAGACACGGCAGGCTGAGAGAGCAGATTCACTTGAAGACTTCCGTCGGCCTGTTTCAGTTTTGATTCTTTTGTTTTTTTGTCACTCACAGGCCAAAATGGGCGGAGCTTATGCCACTGACTAGTACTAGCAATATTCTCTGTAAGAGTAGGACGTGTGACAGCAGACGCGTGTTGAGAAATAACTCCTAAACACACGAGGCTTCTATTTAGCGACCCATGAATAGCATTTATTCTCAATATTTTAACATCTGTTGATTTGTGCTGGATGTTTTGTAAGATCTGCAAAACAAAAATGGTCTTTGTATTTATTACATGTATTTTTTTCTATTGTGAAAATTTAAGTACATTGTCTATTTTATATATTATAATAAATGTTGTACATATTGTACATAAGATGCTGTTGAATTGGAGCTTGAATGAGGCGAGGAATGATAAAAACATCTTTTATTTTTACAAATATTGATCACATTATGAGAGTTCAGGCCTGAAAGAAGCTCAGATAAAGTTGCACGGCGCTATTTTCAACACAAAACTCCATTCCGATCATCTCTGGATGGATTCTAAAAGCGTCTTTTTATTACGATTATGCTCTTTTTAGCCCAAACCTGAGCTAGCTTCCCTCAAAACCCAGAGCAACAGAAACGGCGAGCAATATCGGCGCCATCCAGCCGTTCAGTTTAGATCCAGATTCCAAACAAAGACGTTTATGGATGAATCAATGCATCAGAAAGGGGCGGAGCAGAGACTCTAGCCCCGCCCAGCCTATTTTCTACGTCCCAAATATTATTTGTTCCAAGCAGCATTTGTTTTGATGCTCCTGACTCACATAAAATAAAGAAATACTCAGAAATGAAATTGTTTTAAAAAAGCATTTTCATGCTGTGGGTCTGTAAAAATAAAACTAACATATTTCTAAACAGAAATCGGACAACAAGCACTTGCAAACAGTAAATACAGACTAAAATATGTGTTTGTTTAGACACGGAGCAGCTCAGGCAGAAATTCCAGCAGTGGCGAGGAAACGGTTGAGCGTGGCGCTCAAACCGCCGCTCTGACGGAGCCTTTCTAAAAATAACAGGCGTCTAAAAATAAGCCGCAGCCTCAGGACAAAAGCCATCCCCGTCCTCTGAGACCAGCAGCCCCCCCCCAACTTTCCTGATCAAAACACAAAGGAGGGCGTCCAGGTGCATTTGCCCCCTAGTGTTCGGTCGGGGCAAAGGCAGGCTTTGAGGAGTGGGGCGTTTCAGGCGACTCCAGGACTGGGATTACGGGCAGGACGACAATCAATCAAGAAAAAAGTGTCTTTCAAAATAAAAGGACAACCTTTTCTTCTGGGATCCAGGATCCTCGGCAGATAAATGCAGAGGAAAACCTAAAATATTTGGTTTGCTGAACAGCCGGGGTCAGAAAATCACACAAAGAGAATATTTCCCCCTCATTAAGCTCCGTCTGAAAGCGTTTAACCTACATTGAGGCCTGAACGCAGCACGCCAGCTTTAATCCCCACCATTCAGTGACGCCCCAATTACAGCGGCCTAATCCCGTCCGCGCCGCCGCCGCGCCCAACGCCAGCGGCGCTCGCAGAGGAATAATCTATAAGCTGCTTCTCTCCACTATCAATAACACATTTGCTCTCTGCGGTTTGCTTCTGCCGTATCCAAACATAACAACGTTGAGGTAAAGGGTTGGTGAAAGAAGGCGGAGTCTGTCTTTGGGGACGCCCCCTCAGCTCCGTCACCGGGAGACCTGGTCTCAGAACAAACAATGAGATAGAAAAAGAAATGGAGCGTCCATCTGAGCAAATGTCACGCGTGACTCACACGCCTGACTCACACTCTTTCCACGTTCCAGGGCGGCGTGGCGTGACTTTGAGCGCACGCGGGAGAGTCTGAAGTTCTGATCACGTGTGTCATCCCCCAGCAGCTGGGAGCGGAAACGGTCCGTCGGGTCGCTCTAGAACTCGTCGTCTGAGCTAAGCAGGAGAGTCTTCTCCGTGTCGTTGCGGGCGCCGGCCGCGCCGTGGCTGCGCAGGACGGGCGGCGGCGGTGGCGCCCCCTGCTCCAGCGTGCGCTGCTGCGTGTACTGCTGGTAGGCCGGGGAGAAGTTGTGGATGGCGTCCTGGACCATGTCGCCGGGGTTCATGGTCTCCTTTAAGCTGCTGGAGATGCTCTTCATCGGGGCGCAGCGGCCTGAAAGGGGGAGGAGCCAGAGAGGGGCGAGTATAAGTGGAGGAGGAGGAAGGTGAAGCTTCGTGCTAGGAGAACAGAGATGAAGGAGACACAGGGAGAAAGACAAATGATTGACAGCTGGGAAAGAACGGAGGATGTGGAGGAAGAAGGAAGAGACAGAAGAGGGGTGAGGGGTGCCGTCTGACCTACCGAACTCTCCATAAGACAGAACCGGTCCTTTGGGGCAGCAGTAGAGAAAAGACAGAAACGATCCACACAGACAGGAAGTAAGAGAATGTGGAGATTTCCCATGATCCCTCAGCACCTGCGGGACGTCTCCTCACCTCTGGAATCCAGACTTTTGTCCACGTAGACGGTGTAGGTGAAGGCGTGCCGCAGAGCCAGCGCCGCGAAAAACATCTCGATGCAGGTGATGAAGTTCTGGTAACCGGCGGCGACCGTCCCCTCGCCGACGGACACGTCCGGCGAGTTGATCTGAGGGATGGCGCCGCACTTCTCCAGGATGGCCAGCAGCATGCCTGAGCGCGAGAGGTCAAAAGGTTAGAGGAGAGGGTCTGCGGCGCCCTGGAACGCTGCGGCGTGGAGCGGAGGTACCCTGCCAGAAGGACAGGAAGATGACCGACTTGACCATGAAGAACTTCAGCACGGGTCGGTAGGGGCTGAGCAGCGCCCGGGTGGCGAAGTAGAAGAGGAAGAGGGCGTAGAGGGACAGGCTGACGGAGACGTTGTAGATGATGGTGACGTACAGGTAACCGCTGGCAACGCTGGAGACGGAGGAAAGGTAGAGCGTTCATTTTTATTCATAATCCAGATGTGAGGTGGGCGGAGCTAAGAACGATCATCCCTCTTTAACGTTTCCACAATGAGCATAATTCCAGTAGATTCTGAAGCAGAGAAAAGCGGCGCCGAGCCGCTTTTCTCTGCTTCAGAATCTACTGGAATTATGCTCATTGTGTTAAGGGGTGAAAGGTCACTGTATGTTAAAGACTGTGTGTCATTTAAGCATCAGTAGGGGAGGGCGTGTCTATCTGAGTACCAACAGGATCCATACTTCACCTTGCTATCGACAGTATTGATACCGAGGTGAAGTATGGATCCTTCCGTCACAGTAAAAAGCTTGAAATTACTCGGCGGTGTTGCCAGATTGAGCAAAAGAAAACCAGCCATATTTGAGCGGGAAACTGTCCAATCAGGCATTGTTGTGTGTCTGAGTAAACAGAGCCCCTCCCCATTCTGCTGAGTCATTACAGAGCCACATATGTGGACTAAAGCAGCATTTTTTAATGTTTTTAGATTTCTTACAGCAGCAACTTTGAGATTTCATTACACTCTTTACTGTTTTTTTAATAAATATTTGTTTATGGAGCTGTTATAATAAGATTTTTGAAGCATTTTTTTCTTTTTATTAAAGTTACTGTTTTCTTTCTATGTTTTATGCAATTTTTAACATACATGTTCTATATTTGTTCTTTTAATTATTTAAATCATATTTTAATTTGCCAAAAGTCTCACTCAGTTAACAAAAAAAAACCCTAAAATATTCTGTAATACCAAAATTCAAGAACAAAGTATCGATATCGCGATACTAGCAATTATCGATACCCAAATTCCCAGATTGCCCCCCCCCTTACACCTCAGGCGTTAGAGGGTTTAACCGCCGCCGCCTCCCCAGGACTCACTTGAAATCCCCGTCTTTGTATTTTCCGTACGCCTGCAGGACGACGGTGATGGCGGCCATGAGCGGTTTGACCACGCAGAACTGCAGCGTGGCCTGCTTGCAGAACCTCAGGAAGCCGATGGAGTAGGCCCGTCCCCCCAGGCAGCAGGTCCCGAACACGCAGCTGGACCTGCAAACCACGCAGGGTTAACCCGGGAGAACATCTGCAGCAGAGCATGATGGGAATCAAACGCACTCGATGGGCTTCCCCCGGATCTCGGCCATGATGGCGCTCTCTCCTCCCAGGTACTCGTAGCAAAGACTCAGGAAGTTGTAAATGACGAATGCTGTGGAGACAGGAAGCTGGTTGGACCACATGAAATCCGCCAAAGAGAAGAGTTGAAATACGAAACTGAGGACGGATATTTGTGACATCTGACATCCCTGATTTATCCTCTTTATGAATAAAAAAACCAAAATACTTTAGAGTAAAATAAAATTGGATTTTAAGTAAATAAACTAAAGTAACAGAATGCATTACCGTCACAGGAAGTATGTACATTTTCAAAGTAAAGTGCCAGTGAGAGATCTCATTACAGTTGTTTAAATTAAATAAAAAGAGACTGAAGTTCAGTTCATTGAAATAAGTTCTAAAAAAATGTATTTTTTCTGAAATCTGTAAAGCAGACTTTATTTTGTGTGTTTTTTAGGCTGTAAAATCCTCACAACATTTTTCTCAGACAGGCATGAACATTTTCCGTCTCTTCTCTCTCAACGTTCACATTTCGGTATTAGAGATTGAAAACCTAGATCTGATCGCGATCAAACATTTATGTAAATTTGTCAAACTGAATACATTATGGGTTTTCAGAGACCCACTCCGTGGCTGACAGAGCTGGTCTCCACAGACGGCCTGCAGCTGAGCAAACCGGATCACCTGGACATCTTAGGAGCTCCAGATAAAAACAACCAGGCTTATCCTGTCAGCCCCCAGGGACCTCTTCTGTTTGTACGTTTGTGCGTGCGTCTCTGCACAGGCTGCGTGTGCCGCACAGGCTGAGGGTGTGTCTCCCGCACAGGCCGCAGGTGCGTCTCCCGCACAGGCCGCAGGTGCGTCTCCCGCACAGGCCGCAGGTGCGTCTCCCGAACAGGCCGCAGGTGCGTCTCCGGACAGGCTGCAGGTGGACGAGGATATCAAGGAGAGCTGAACCTGTGGCCTTCACTGCTGTTGACATATTAAACTCTCCTTTTTGTTCTTTGACCACAGCCAGTGTAACTCCCTCTTCTGAGAATCAGACCCCTGCCAGACAAAGTTGAGGTAAAACAACCGACCGAAATGCCCTGATTTTCATGACAGGTTTCCAAAGGCACAAGCGCCGAGGTTCACAATAAGAACTGGTTGATCTGCTCTCTCCGCTGTTTACTGCGCTGCTCTTTCACTCCTCCCAGAGGACGCCTGCCTGCAGCGCCGGTTGCCACGGTGACGCAATGAAGACAATAAAGAGTGGGGACTTTACTGCAAGTTTGGTTGAGAGGAACTTACAGTCTGATTAGACAGTGTGATGAGGGAAGATTTGTGAGCACGGTTGCCATGCAACAGGTCGGACAGGACAAAGATCTGGGGGTGGGCGAGTTTTGTAAGAAGATCAGGACAGGAGGAGGGAGGAGGAGGCAGGGGGACAGAAGTATGGAGGGGAAAAAAGAGAGACTTTCTACATAAAGAAACGAGGAGGGGGGGGGGGGGGGGAGGTTTGAAATGACAAATCATCACAGCACTTCCTGCTGAAGTCGGTCCAAACATGAGACAGAATCCCCCCCCCCAGCAGAAGAAGACGCAAAATCATGGTTTCTATCTTCGTGTGACGAGTGAACAGAGCTCTGGCAAATCCAGATTACCACAGAATAATTCAAAGGATCAGAAATCAAGTTTGGCTCCTACTTAGCTTTAAAAGTTTATTATTAATTTGATTAATCAATCTAAAAAGATTTAGTTGACATATTCAACACTGATTTCCTTCATATCTGATCAAGAAAACCAGGAATGTTCAAACTTTTTGGCGTTATTTGATCCAAATCTGCCGAGTCCTGATCAAATACTTTTAGAACACTTTTTTTTTTTTTTTAATGAACACATTTAATAAACACGTCCCCTATTTTTATTTTATTGACCTTCAGTTCTCTTCTGTTACGCAGTTTGAACAATTTTAGGATCTTATGATCCATGTTTACATGAAAGATTTCCAAAACTTTCTTCCAAAATCGTTGTTGGAGCACGAATATGCTGATGAGTATTTATGACAAGTTCATATTAGTGGAAACATTTTGTTTTATGGCAGTCGTCTTTAGTTTCTCATTTAAATCTTCATTTTTTCTTTTTAAACGTATTTGAAGTTCATAGTTTGTCTGAAGACAAACCAGTAATATAAAATTAAAGTTCATTAAAAGAGTTTTTGAGGAAGTCAGCATCTGTGAATATTTTCAGAACTTTTATGTCAATAAAATGTGGAGATCCGTTCACGCTGTGCAGACTTTGTACTTGAAATATGGCGCTGATGAGAATTATAGTTATATAGTTGATCCCTGATCGGGATGCAAAATTCTATTTTGTTTGAGTTAAACTACGTGATTTAAAAAAACAAACACAGCCTCTCAGGCGCAGAACGGCATCCTGACCTTCATAGCAGTCCCTGATGGTGTCAAAGTACACGTAGTACTGGTCATTAGTGAAGAAGAGGAGGCTGAGCCAGGAATCGAAGGCGTAGATCGGAACGATGAAGAGGATCCGGACGATGTGGCGCTGCTCCCTGGGCGAGCTGTAGAACCGCAGGTGCATGTAGATCTGGAACAAATAGAAAAGACATGGAAGCAGAGAATGTTTCAGGAGTTCGTGTTTAAAAAACAAACGTCAAAATGAAATCTACGAGAACTGTTTTTGCGTTGATGTTCCGTTTTAGAAACAGGGATGTTGCCTAGCAACCTGCAGCCTCCACGCGCCTCATGGGGGCCCAGAAAGGGACAAGATCTCAAACTAAAACCCAGACTTAGAAGTACCTGGTGGCAGGTGAGGAGGAGAGCCGTCCAGACGAAGAAGCCGGACACGGCCTGCGCGGCGGGGGTCATCAGGAAGATGGGCTGGTCCGGGCCCAGGAGGGGGGCCTCGGAGAGCCAGGATATGTTGGGCCCCATCGGGACGGCGGACGGCTGCAGAGCGTGGACCAGAGGGACGTCTCCCTCCAGCCTCTCGGGGGGCGGCACGTCTCGCCTCTGCGGCCTTATCATCTGGACGGGACACGGAGACGCTCAAACGCCGGCAGAACCTGGTCTCCGCGGAAACCAGTTATCAGTGCAACACGTCATCTGATACAGGGAGGGGGGAGAGCACGCCGACTCTGGAGGTCGCCGTCTCCCCAGGACTGTTTGAAGAGTCCTATCTGATATTGACTTTTGTGGGTTTCTGTTTGGTCCAGAATACCATCTGACCAGCGTCACACCAGTCCAAACAATCACTCCACAGTCTAAAAATGACGGCATAAAGTAAACACACCCCACCCTCATCCTCATCTTCATCATTAACCCCACTTTACAAAAACTGGCGTTTACTGAAGCTGTTATTCATTTATTTTCCCCAAAGAAAACCAGCAGCTGCTGATGGTTTGTGAAGGGGCATGATTATGGGATGTTCTATCACAGATTCGACATCATTTAGATCAATTATAGTCAATAAAGTTAAGTGAAAGCCAGCAAAAGTGTCACCATTAGTCAGTTTCTGTTCAACAGAAGTAAAAAAAAAAAATACAATAATTTGAAATACATTAAACTTTACTGTATATTTTGGTCAGAACTAAGAATTTTCATTCATATGGTTTTTTTTAAAGTGTCGGCTATCTGTGTGTGTGTGTGTGTGTGTGTGTGTGTGTGTGTGTGTGTGGGCATATAATACCACGGTCAGTGAGCTGGTGGAGGCAAAAGAACATCTGTGCGTTTCAATTGGAAGGCAAAAAGGTCAATGTGTGCAAACCGGTGAGCACAAACAGTCTCCCGTCATATATTATAGAGGCTGGGGGGGGGGGGGGGTCAGGCAAAAAGCAGCAGATGGAGGGGGCACCGGGGAGCAGAGGGGGTGGAGGTCCACTGTATTTCATTTTAAGTCAAACTAGGCACTTTTATTTTGAAAAACCTTTCATTTACAGAAGTTCCCTGTGGAGACAAAAGGCTTGACTGCTTTAGGACTACAAAATAAAGCGATGGATAACTATAATACGTAAAACAGTCATAATGTGATGTTAGAAAAAATAAAGCACAAAAATCTCTTTTGTTTTGTTTGTCTAAATAGTTTGTACAGTTTTTGCCATATTCAAAAATAATTAAATAACTAAACAAAGATTGTTTAACTTATTAATGAATACATTACACAATTAAAAAAGGAAATTATACATACATACACGTATATAACATTTTTAATTAGGGTTTTTTTGTTTTAAACTTGGAATTAAATTAGTAAATATCGCTTTAAAAAAAGGGAAACAACAATATTAGTTTAATTTAACTCAATAATCAGCTTTTATGACTTTTGTTTTCAAACTTTTTTTATAACTTATATTTAATATAAATGATATGAAGGCCTTTAGGTAAAACCGCTAAACTTTTTCAAAAAACAGCAAAAAAGTGTGACATTTGACGTAATCCCACTTTAGTTCGTAAAACAAAAGGGTGAAATCAAGTTCGAGAGTTTTAGAAACTTACTTACCTGTGAAGATTAACCCTCTTGGGGGGGGGGGGGGGGGGTCTGAAATAAATAAACTGGAATCGGCCTCGAAAACCTCAACCGCTCACTCCCAGGACTTCCATGTAAACTCCCCGCGCGCGCTCCACGACCTCTCGCGCTGAACTTTATCCGGTTACGTTCAACAACTTCTAACCGTTTATTGCCCTCTCCGGTGCATTTTCAGACAGTTGTTCGGGGTTCGTGGACTTAAATCGGTCACTTCTCCTCTGCAGCTCCGCTAGGAAACCAATTCCTGTCGGATTAAAGGCGGATCACAGGAACCACGCCCACCGTGCATGTAGAAGCATGTCTCAGCCAATCACGTCTGGATGTCCATTGTGGACTAAAAAAGAGGGAGGGCTCACGGGCCAAGCACACTGAGTTTGCGCAGTTGTATTCCAGGAGGATGACGTAGGCAATCCGACCCCCCCACGTGACGTATGTTTGTGTCCACCACTTCCTGTCCTAGATAATGTGAAGGAGCCGGGAATTTTTTTTAATGTAAATTATTTAAAAATGTCGTAAATATTTTACAATTAATTTCAAATATATAAACCCAGATAAAAAATAAAAATGGCGATTTTACTGAATATAATTTGTAATTGTTTAAAACATTTTAATAACTTTTAACTAGTTCAAAAGTGTAATATCTTCACAGATAATTGCAACAGTTTATTTTTATTAAACTTGATTATGTTTTGTTATCAAAGTTTTTTTAATCTTTACATGACAACTATAATATGAAGATTCAATAAACCTCATTTTGTACATCCTCTGTGTACAAAATAACTTCACCCTTTATGCTTTGTTTTATATAAATGTTACTTTTTTAATTAATCTTATTTTGTGTCTTTTTCTGTCTGTGTGGCCACAATAATACTTTTATATAAAACATTTCAGATTTGTCCAGAAATGTTCTACAGATGGATTTATTAATTTATTTATTTACCTAAATTAGTGTAATGAAACATTATAATCCTATACATTTGTTTTTATTGTATTTGGTCTTAATTCTATAAAAACGCAACAATAAAAAATAAATTTTCTGTTGTTGAAAATGTTTAGTGCAAATAATCACAATCAGAGACATGGTTGCATCATAAATCTGAGTAGGATGTGTATATCTTTATTCAATTAGAAAATATACACAAAAATCATGGTAATAAAGTGGACTTCTGGTGGAGAAATGTACAGAGCCTCAGTGATTTCCATCATCCTAACGGGAACCTCTGTGTCATTGCCTGCCAGAGTGAAAACCTGAACGCACTCGGCTGACTCCAAAGGTCCGTCACTGCCTTTGATGTCCCACGGTCCGGCTGCATCCGACATGAGAGCATCACATTCTGATGGAGTGTATCTACACATTTACACCTCATTAAAAAACAACATTAAATGACACCTTTCCTAAAGGCCTTTCCTGAAGGTGTTTCTCTGTTTTCCCCACTTTCATTCATCGTTTTCCTTTTTTTACACTGAAGCTGAAGGTTGAACTAACACTTGGGATAAGAACACAGACAAGACAAAAAGAGGATCTTCACATTCAGCCGGTCACTCTGCTCCTCTGCTTCAGCTTTTTGATGTACTCTATTATAATGAATAACACTGGAGGCAGAAGATGTAGATTATTTCAATTCAACCACAGAATCGTTGATATGAAGTCCTTTTTCTTTCCTTTTTATTTTCTACTTTCTTTTTTATATTGTTTTTTTGCAAGAGGAGCCACTGACAGATGTTCCATCTTCGGTTTTGAAGGCACATGACGCTGCCTCTTCCTCCTTCTCATCCTCCTCCTCCTCCTCTTCCGTCATCCAAAACCTCAGCTGTTGAAGCACCAGAATACATTCGGTTTGCAGCAGAAACTTTTGTGGGTCTAAAACATAAATCAGATTTTCCACGATTTAAGATTTAAGATAAACCAAAACATTTTCACTGGAATATCAAAATAAGACACTTTTATTTTGAAAGAACTTTAGTAAATTGTAAGAAATTATCAGTCTTTGTAATATGACTATTTTGGACCTTTTTTATTTTCTTTTATCCTAAGTATTGTTGTCGAAGTTTCTCTTTAAATTGATTGAAATGACAGCAAAGAAAAATTAAAATATCGAAAGCTTCATTACAGCCTCATTAAAACTATGAAGGAAAACAGATGGATGGTGTTTCAAATAGCACATGTGTGTGTCTATGTGTGTGTGTTTGTGTGGGTGTCCATACCTGCTGTCAGTGAGAAGAACCTCACTTTGCCAGATGTTCAAACGGCACACTGACCTGCAGGTGGGACGAGAAGAGGAGATGAAACATCACTTTTCATTCATTTAGAGAGGTTTTCCTCTGGGCTTTTCTTCATTTCAGTCTCGTTTCTCTATTTTTTCCACTTTCAATCGCATATCGAGTTGAAACTACAGATTTTATCCAACACTTAAAATGAATATGTTTACGCTTGTTAGAGACCACTGACTGTAAATGAGAACTGGACTGAGTGACCCCGCCCCCTGGCTTTCCAAACAGGAAGTGGCTCCAAGAGGCCAAAATCCCATAAACGTCTATGGAAAAATAACCAGCAGTTACTCAGTTATTCTTTTGGTCAGGAGACTCATCTGGCTTCGAAACCATTCTTCTTAAATATATTTTCTGTATAGTTCAAGTTATAAACTGACCAATCAGACGCTTCAATAAAAGTAGGTGGAGCCTGTTGGTCCCCCAAGTTCAATGTTCAGAACGTTACGTTTAGCCTGCTTTCAAGTGGTAGGGGTGTGGCCATCCAACAAGCTCACTCCGGATTGGCGAGGGTGGTTGCCATAGCAACTCTAACTCCGCATAGCGAGTAAATGTCGACTGAATTGACTTGTCGTCGTTGGAGCCAGAGGTGAACCGTTTTCCATGGATGATGTCAGACTCACTCAGTCCAGGTCTCAGATACAATCAAAGTCAGTTTTTAGAACAGAAATGGATGGTTCCAACAACTCTCCGAATGGCTCAGGGTTTTAATTTTCCTACTGAGTCACATAAACGTTTGGTTAAATCCGTGATAATCTGACATTTTCTCCCTAAAGTCGTTTCCCGTTTCACCAAAGTCTGTGACTTCCTGAATGAAGCTCAAACAAGAATGAAAGCAAACCGGATCCATGTGCCGTTCACAACATACACACCTGGTGGCTTGATGCACAAACTAGCCAGTCTGCTAATTTTTAGTAGGATGTAAACATTTGATCAGTTATTGTTTTCAAAACTTTTATTTGGTTAAATAATCTTCTGAGTTTTCAGAAAACCTTGTTTATTTATTTATTTATTTTTACCTCTGAAGTGACGCATGTTTGGTATTTAATTGGATCCAAAGATTATAAACTGGCAAATTTCCACAACTTTCTAATTTCTTTGGTGATATGTGGCCAAGATTGATTAAACTGAGCAGAAAAGTTGGCAGAAAACCAAAAAATTGATAGTTTCTGACTGACAGGAGCTGAATGGAGACGGATCTGGGATGGTTTCAGGACACCCAACAACAATTCACGCTAGGTCTTTCATTTTTCTACAAAACTTTTGAATATGTATTTTAAAAACACAGTTGGCCGTCATCACATCAGAAAGAAAGTCTGTTTAGCGATTCCAGATTTATCATTCATTGAATCAGCATCAGGTAGAACAGGAAGTTCATCCGTCCAAACCAAAACACACCACAAAAATGTTCAAAACCTGCGGTTCTACCTGTGATGCGGCGATTCGTGATTGGTCGAGGCGCGCGTTGAGGTCAGAGGAGGAGATGTTGGCGGGGGCGCCGCGGTGGAGCCTCATGGCCACTTTCCTCTCACGCTCGGCTCGCTCGGCTCGGCCCGCTTGTGGCGAGCGGTTTCCTGCACACACACACACACCGGTCAAACCCAGTGCTGCCGCGCTCGAGCGGCACCCAAACTCCCGCCTGACCTGACTGCTGGACCCCCCGCGTGCTGGATGGAGCCGCGTCCGCCTCGTTCCGGACTCTGTTGGCCGCATTGGGGGTGGGACCGGTGGGCGGGGCTCGACCTCCTCTCTGACCTCCTCCTGCCCGCTCCTCTCCGTCTTTCCCCTCCTTCCTCTCCTTCTCGCCTTCCTCTGAGGTCCTGCCGGCGCCCTGAACAGAAAACGGGTGAGAACGTCTGCGGGGGAACCGGGGCGAAGCACTTCCACCGGCGGCGGGACACCCACAAACTTCAGCATGTTCCAGTCGAAGACGTAGTCGTAGGAGAAGCCCTGCCGGTGGAAGAGGTTCCTGAAGAGCTGCCTCAGGTAGGAGTAGTCGGGTTTGTCGTCGAACCGCAGCGAGCGGCACAAGTTCAGGTAGGTGGAGAACTCGGCTGGGAGTCACAGAAGAGGCTCAAACACAGATCTGAAGACTTTCTATTCCCGGGAATTCCCAGCAGGTTTTTACTCACAGGGGTAGCCTTTGCAGAGCACCTCGATGGGGGTGGACATCTTCTTCTCGCTGATGCGCTCATACTTCTGCCGCTTGGTGGCGGCCTTCAGCCCCTGCCAGGGCAGAGAGCCCAGGTTGAAGTACATCAGAACGTAACCCAGAGACTCCAGGTCGTCCCGTCGGGACTGCTCTGTGACAGCGGGGGCGGGGCAAAAGGAAAGGTGGAGGTTTTAGGGAGGGGAGAAGAACAAAGAGGACGGAGGCGGGGCGGCTCCCTTACCGATGCCCACGTGGGTGTTGATGGAGGCGTAGCGTGCCGTGCCGGTGAGGTTCTTGTTCTCGCGGTAAGGGATGTGCTGGTGCGTTCGAGCGTCGCGGTATTTCTTGGCCAAGCCGAAGTCGATGATGTAGACCAGGTTGCCCTTCTTTCCCAGCCCCATCAGGAAGTTGTCGGGCTTCACGTCTCTGTGGATGAAGTTCTTGGAGTGGATGTACTCGATCCTGCTGATCTGGAGGGCAGAGGAGGAACATCTGAGTCCAGAAAAGGAGACATTTCCGGGGAAAACTCAAACACTGTGCTTTTATTTTGAAGTTCTGCATCAGCAGCTCATCCTCAGGTGAAATGTATTTGATGCTTCAGCATTTTCACTAAATGAGGCTATTGGTTAAATAAAAAGCTAAAGTAGAGAATTTGGCTTTACTAACGTCGTGACGACATAAAAACACCAACAAGTCCAATCAATCATTCTTTAATCTCATACAAAACCAGGAAAGTTTCAGAATAAGAGCTGAAGAAGCGTCTCGGAGCTCCTCCATCACCCCTGAAGCTTCCTTGGAAGCCATCAGAAACACTTTAATGCTTAAATCTGATCAGACTGCAGTTTAGACAAACTGGAAAACGAAGCGCAGCGGTCAGCAGCTCTGCTTTCAGACGCCATCGACCTCTGTGGGGGGGGGGAAATGGCGGCTGCAGCCAAGAGACAGCAGGATGATCAAAGCTCGACTGAAGAGGCCATTAAAGGGATTAAAAAGCTTCGTAGAAGATGAAACTCAGCCTTGGTGCCCGAAAAAAACCCAAAAAACCCCGACAAACTGTAAAAAAACTGAGCATCTTCAGTCAAACCTAACAGCATTGTTCTCACACAAACGTAGAAACCTGGACCGTCTTCTTCTAACTCTCCTCCAAAAACAAATAAACATGCACCCCACCCCCGTTGCCCCCCTTTGACCCCACCCTCATTGACTGAGCAGCTGCCACATACCCCTTACCCTCCCCTTCTGCCCCTGCCACCCTGGTCAGACTCGCATGCAACAAATTCTAAAAAAAGGCTTTCTGTCAAAGTTGCAGCTTTTCTGTTGATTTTATCTCCATAGCAACCATTTTACTTTTTGGTCGCCCGGGGGTGACAAACAGATTTATGTCCTTTTTAGAAGAATCTGCAAAAGTAAACTTCTGAATTTCCTTAGCAACAGAGGTTTTTTCCTTTAACCACGCCCACATTCCTAATATAGTCCTATCGCTATCCTATATGCCATATCATTGTGAGCCAACAATTCATGCATTAAATGTTCACAATATTCCAGCAAAAACTGTGCGAGCCACACGGGAAACGCCACGCCAACGCCGTTCAAAATCTGGGGGGAGCGTCTCACCATCTGGTCAGCCAGCAGCAGGACAGTTTTCAGGCTGAACTTGCGGGAGCAGAAGTTGAACAGATCCTCCAGACTGGGACCGAGCAGCTCCATCACCATGACGTTGTAGTCGCCCTCCGCCCCGCACCACTTGATGAACGGGATGCCCACTTTCAGGAGGAGACGGCACAAAAACGCAGCGATTGAACCGAGTCCAGTCCCATTTATGCATAAAAACAGAAACCTTGAACTTCTGGAATCCAAGAAAGTCTAACTTTCAAAGGATTTACCCGAAGTTGTCAAGAAAAACGATGTAAAACATTAGGACAGCACAGAAAATCCCTTCACAGGATTTAAGGTGGTATTTCAGCTGCATCGGACTTCCTTAAAATTGGAAGTTTGGATCTTCTCCAAGTTTTTAACCAATTTTCACAGGAAACGAAACCCAAAACTGGACCAAAGAAACCAAGAGGAACCACAGACACAGGAAAATCCCAGGACTTCCTGGATGAATCTGTTTGCCAAACAAAATTCCGTTTTTCACTTTCTTCTCAAAGTTTTTTTTCCTGATTTCAAAAGACTAGTTGAAGCACTGAAGACCCGTCCAGATAACATCCCTCTGGACTATTTTAGAAGAAGTTTGGTTTTGTGTAGAAGTTTTTAAAACTTTCCTCCACAGTGCACCTTTAAAACAAGCGGCTGCGGTCACTCTTTGACTTCCGGATTGAAGCTCACATGAAAACAAAAGTGAGTGAAATAAGATGTTGTTCACTAAGTAACCACTAGGTGGCTGGTTTTCCAAAGAGACTCACAAAACATCAAAAGCTCCTCTTTATATGAACAATCTGGTTTCAAAATCTTTTTGTGGAATAAATTAGATACCGGGTTGTTGGTTCTGTGCCACAGACTCTACGACGGCGAATTGTTTCATGCCACATCGTCTCATGAAAAACCTCAAACACTGCCACATTCTTAGAAAACCTGGGTTATTTACGTATGGTGACCATCAGTGGAGATGGAGAATCAAAAGGAAGTTAAAAAAAAAGCTCAAAGACGCAAAAACTAAAAGACCAGGGGCCTCGTTTATAAAACTTTGCATAGGATTTGCGTCAGAAGTGGCGTACGGATGAAACATAGGACGTGCGTACGCACAGAAATATTTGGATTTATAAAACCGTGCGCACGCACATCCTACGCATCTTTCCCTTAATAAATCACAACCAATTCTAAATGCAGCACAGCTTTTGCGGCTTCATGACACGCCCATAGTTGCCCATAAATAGTCCGTGAAACGCCCACAAATGAATATTCATTGATTGTGAAATCATGGCAAACACAGAGAGGATATAAAAAAAACGTAACTTCACTCAATGTGAAGTAGAAGTTATCGTTGGCGAGGTGGAAAAGAGGAGAAAAGTGTTGTTTGGAGGCACAGTGTGGGCATTACTAATGCCAAAAAGGCACGTGAGCGGCAAACGGTGGCAGACGCCGTAACCTCGCTCCATCGGGGGGGGGGGGGGGGGGGAGCGCCAGATGCACCGGGTGACACGCGTGGTTCCTCCGAGTGCTCCTCTGTAACGCCGGCCCAAAAGCCCGCAGAGGTCCAACAGGACGGCTGGAGGAAGTCAGAACCGGCTCATAAGCCACTCGTCCTCGTTTGCCAGCAAGTCTTGTTGCTGTCTAAAGATGCGTTCACTCCGAATTCTTCCATTTGCCACATCTTCTAAGATCCAAGATCAGCCATTGTGCGTCATTACGCATTGTGATGGGGCATTTTATTTCCCTCCATTTAATTACATCTGACAAGCTACAGATGTCAGTAATAATCCACGTGGAAATGGGAAATTGTTCAGCCCAATTGTAATGTCTTGTTGCTTTCTGAATGGTTGAGACATACGCCATACATTGTTTTATCAAAAATAAAACAAACTAAAGGCAAATGCATGAATACCATAATACCATACTTTATGAAGAAATGTTTTAATATGAAAACAACTTTCCCCAGTGGACAATTAGTACGTCTGTCAGTCCGTCCGCCCGCACCTATATCTGCTCCGCCAGACGGACAAACTGACGAGAATATCAGTTTTGTACATTATTTCGTTCTGTTAACTATATTATTTATGAGGATGAATTGCACAACATGCCAATATTGCAGAACATATTTCACTTTTCTTTCTGCAAATATGTGTTCATTTGAATTTCTGTTGTAATTTTCGTTTGTTTTGTTTGTTTCACTGCTGATCGATCAAACGGGTGTTGGTGTAGCTGTTAATTGTAAGTCTTGCTTTGTGAAGTCTTCATGTTATTTATGAGAGGCAGGATTGTCATTTTCACTTTCACGTGTTTCTTCCATCTGCCGACGGTGTCGCCGTTTCTCATTTCACCCGTTTTTGTGCGTACGCCTGGGTCACAGCTTGCGTGAAGGACCGCACATTTTCCCGTCAAGTTTGCTTTTTATAAATATCAACTATTGCGTAGAGAGTGGCGTACGGTGAAATGAGAAACGGCGACACCGTCGGCAGATGGAAGAAACACGTGAAAGTGAAAATGACAATACTGCCTCTCAGAAATAACATGAAGACTTCACAAAGCAAGTCTCTAAGTTTTATAAATCCGAATATTTCTGTGCGTACGCAAGTCCTATGTTTCATCCGTACGCCACTTCTGACGCAAATCCTACGCAAAGTTTTATAAATGAGGCCCCAGGAGCCTAAAGCCAAATAAAGATTTGACTGAAACCAAAGGAAGGAGCAGACGTGAAGCCGAGAGACACAAAAGATCTAACAGCAAAAGAGCCTTTAGATCCTAAACAAAAAACAGCAACATGAAATGAAGACACTAAAGCTTCATATCCTCAACAGAAATCCATGAAAACTCGATCAAACAAACAGTTTTTGGGGATAAATGTGCAGCAGAAACGAACCTGAAAGAGGCAACGAACTGAAACGATTTCTCCTTCCATCCTAAAAGCTAACAGGAAGTCTCTGCTGCTGTACTGTTGGTATGGAGCAGCCCTATGAGGCCAGAACAGTCTCATAATTCAGAAATGCACACACTCCGAATCACAAATGCACACACTTCGATTCACAAATGTCATTTTATGCAAACGTGCTAAATAAATTTGGAAATGCACATGGTGTGTTTCACAAATGCACACCCTGTGTTTCACAAACACACACATTGTGTTTCACACATGCACACTGAATGTTTTACAAATGCACAATAAGTGTTTCTCACAAATGTGCACAGTGATTCACAAAAACATTTTAGAAATTCACAAATAAATGTATCAGAAATGCACAGTAAGTGCTTCATAAACATGATTTTTAGGTACACATGTGATGTGAACTCACAGATCATTCGAATTGCAGGATGTGCATTCAAAATCCCGTTCTCGTTTGTGAATCTCTCCGTGTGTGTGAGAGAT